>SEYY01010757.1:0-19531 GCA_009176605.1 Armadillidium nasatum
TATATATATATATATATAATATATATATATATTGTGATGGCATACGCATTCTTGTCCTCATCAAAATTGACATCCACATTTGCATTAGCGCTAATCCACACTTTCAAAAATTTAACGTCCGCATACGCATTGACTTTCAAATTCAATCCGCATCAGCACTTGACGAAATTCAATAGGTATCCGCATCTGCAAATGAAAATATGACATCCGATCCTCATATAATATATATATATATATATATATATATATATATATATATATATATATATATATATATATATATATATATATATATATATATATATATATATATATATATATATATATATATATATATATATATATATATATATATATATATATATATATATATATATGTGATGGCATACGCATACGCATCCTCACCAAAATCAACATCCGCATCCGCATCTTCAAAAATTTAACATCCGCATCCGCACTTTCGAAAATTCAACATCCGAATCAATCCGAATTCAAATCCGCATCCGACTTCTCCAAATTCGACATCCGCATCCGCATCCGCAAATTAGAAAATATGACATCCGATCCATCACTAATATGTATATATATATATATATATATATATATATATATATATATATATATATATATATATATTATATATATATATATATATATATATATATATATATATATATATATATATATATTATATATATATTATATATATATATATATATATATATATATATATATAATATATATATATATATATATATATATGCGAATTGTAGATCAAGAGTGAGGGTGAAGAGAGAACTATCGGATTGGTTTAGCATAGGAGTGGTATTGAGGATAGGATTAGAAGTGAAAGAATAAGGGAAATGTGTAAATGGAAGAAGGGTGTAATTGATAGAGAGGAGGAGGATGTGCTGAAATGGTTTGGACATATGTGAAGAATGAATGAGGACAGATTGGTGGGCAAGGTACTTAGATTCCATGTGGATAGAGGTAGGGATAGGGGAAGGCCGAAGTGGAGATGGATGGATGGAGTGAGAGATTTTGAGGGAAGAAATTTGAGTTTAGAAGAGGGTAGAAGATTTGTAGAGACAGAGAGAGATTAAGGGCGGTGGTGAAAGGGGTTGGAAGGGGTTGGTTGTAAGGGAATTGTGGCGGGCACCACCCCACGAAAGTGGGAAAGGTGATAATGAAATATATATATATATATATATATATTATATATATATATATATATATATATATATATATATATATATATATATATATATATATATATATATATATATATATATATATTATACACTAATTTTATTCGTGCCTCAATATTTATTTAAAAATTCTTTTTCCCTAATTATCACTTTACTTTTATTATAAAACACATTATTTAAAACCAACTTTATTAATAGTTACATATTACTTGATGTTATTATCCTAGACACATCCAAGCTTTCGTGGACTATGTCGGTCCACCTCTTTCAGGGTACGTCTAGGAATAATGTGACGTATTTTTCATTTCAAAATCGTTATTGTTGAATTGGTTGGTTTGTTCGTAGTCGTTCTTTTTTCCATTCTTCTAGTGTGTGCGTGATGTTATCGCATGATGCAGATTTCTTTAAGTAGTCATTTATGATGTTATCGATTTTGTAGTTACCGCCGTCTCTGTTGAAATTATTACTATTTTTAATTGTATATGCCTCATAGAACTTCCGATAATTGTGATTTTTTATATATATTAATGTTTTTAGGTTTTCAGCTTTGGTGATGTGTCCTTCTTTTTCTAGATGACATATTAATGGTGAAGACTGATTATATGTGCGTAGGTCATATGAGTGTTGATGTGTTGATATTATTAACTTTGAACAATGGAAAAATAACAACTCTAATCAAAAACTAATTAATCCGGACATTTTACTCGGTACCTTACTAGAAAAAATTTCAAAAAACCAAACTAGATTACCAAAATGTTTTAACACAACCATAAGGAATCTGAAAAGAAGACAGGACATCATCATCTCAAGATCAGATAAGGATGGAAAAATTGTCATTATGGATAGAACCAACTACATTAATAAAGCATTGCAACTCCTCGAAGATGAGAATACATATACTAAACTGAAATCAAATCCATTAAAAACTTCCCAAAGTCAATTTAACAAAAGATTAAAAGAAATCCTCAGTAACAACGAACAACTATATAATAGATTAAAATCCTATAATAATCAACTCGCAAAATTTTACGGTATACCCAAAACCCATAAAAATGGAATACCGCTACGCCCGATCATATCAAACACTAACTGTATTACCTACAAATTATCTAAATGGATAGCGTCACAACTACGTCCCTTATTAGGACTAATATCAACATCTCACGTCAAAAATTCTCAGCAGCTAAAAAACAAAATAGAAAATATAAACATGACCGACCACAATATGTTAAGCTTCGACGTAACATCACTATTTACAAACGTACCAGTTGAAGAAACCTTATCATTACTTGAAAACTATGTTAACCTACATCAAATTACGTTCGATCTACCATACGCAGCAATTAAACTACTAATCAATTTAGTAACAGAGCACGCCCATTTCTCATTCAATGACCAATATTATTCACAGAAATCAGGATTAAGTATGGGGTCCCCACTCTCCCCCATAATAAGTTGTATTTTTCTTGAATTGATAGAATCGCAGTATATTTTCAACTATCCGGAATACATTAACTGTACTTGGCTACGCTACGTGGATGACGTACTATTTATTCATCCAAAAACCTTTGACATAGAAAAATTTCATAACTTCATTAACAACATAACTCCTACTATTAAATTCACCATAGAACACTCAAACAATTACACATTACCATATTTAGATATACTAATAAACTGGCAATCACCTAATAATATAAACTTTTCAATATTTAAAAAACCTACGCATAACCCGAAATATATTCATTGGTATTCAAACCATAGCATTAATATTAAAAAAAGCGTCATTACTACATTAACCTTAAGAGCTCTCCGTATCTGCAGTCCCCAAAATCTTAACACTGAAATTAAAACTATTACCGATACCTTCAAAAAATTATCCTACCCTTTAAATACAATCTATAGCAGTATCAATAAAGCCAAAAAAATATATAGCAATAAGGAAAATAATTCAAACACAAATAATAATAAATTTAATAAATACAACGAAACATTATTACTTAATACAGATATTAACATTAAACACGAAAACATTAACTTTGTAACTAAATACAATAACACTTTAAAAAAACTACTTGTACCAAAAATAGATAATAAACAAGAATCCGGCATTTATGGCATCCCGTGTAACATATGTAACAAGGTGTACATCGGAGAGACGATCGATATAAACAGGCGAAAATATCAACACTCATATGACCTACGCACATATAATCAGTCTTCACCATTAATATGTCATCTAGAAAAAGAAGGACACATCACCAAAGCTGAAAACCTAAAAACATTAATATATATAAAAAATCACAATTATCGGAAGTTCTATGAGGCATATACAATTAAAAATAGTAATAATTTCAACAGAGACGGCGGTAACTACAAAATCGATAACATCATAAATGACTACTTAAAGAAATCTGCATCATGCGATAACATCACGCACACACTAGAAGAATGGAAAAAAGAACGACTACGAACAAACCAACCAATTCAACAATAACGATTTTGAAATGAAAAATACGTCACATTATTCCTAGACGTACCCTGAAAGAGGTGGACCGACATAGTCCACGAAAGCTTGGATGTGTCTAGGATAATAACATCAAGTAATATGTAACTATTAATAAAGTTGGTTTTAAATAATGTGTTTTATAATAAAAGTAAAGTGATAATTAGGGAAAAAGAATTTTTAAATATATATATATATATATATATATATATATATATATATATATATATATATATATATATATATATATATATATATATATATATATATATATATATATATAGATGGCATACGCATTCGCATCCTGATAAAATTAACATCCGCATCCGCATCCGAATCCACATCCTCATCAAAATTAACATCCGCATCCGCACTTTCGAAAATTCAACATCCGCATCCGCACTCAACATCCGCATCCAATTCAAAATTCGACATCCGCATCCGCATCCACAAATTAGAAAAAATGACATCCGATCCATCACTAATATATATATATATATATATATATATATATATATATATATATATATATATATATATATATATATATATATATATATATCTTACATAATCTCCCAGGAAGGCTAATAGTCTGTCAGCGTGATGAGCACACGCCTCCACTATGCTTTGTCCTCAATGGTACCCTCTATCAGCAATAGTTCCATCGAAGGCTGCCGATGACGCCTTAAGGAATCCTCCAACAATTCTTTCCACCTCTTCTAGGGTTTTCATCTCGGTCTTCCGTCATCCATCTCTTCTTCGCCACCCTATTAACCTCCATCCTCTCCAGATTTCCCCACCACCTCAGCACTCGCTGCTCTATTTTATGCATCAACGGGCAAACTCTCACTTTCACTCTTACATATGTGTTGCGTATTCTGTATCTTCTCGTCTTACCCACCAACACTCTCAAAACCATTATTTCCGCAGCCTGCAACCCTCTCCTTTCTCCTAGTAGTATTCCATGAATCCGATCAGTACATTAAATCGGCGTCTTCACACATTTGAAGACCACTTTTCAAAGCTCCAAATCCAAATTACTATTTTTCAGGATTAGATATAACATACCGGCAGCTCTGCTGTATTTTCAATTCTATGTGTTATCTCATGTGTGGTTTCTGCTTCTCCTGTAAACAATCCACCTAGATATTTAAACTCTGTCATATTTAAACATCCTCCCCTCAACATCTACCTTCAACCTTTCACCCCGCTCTCTCCCCACCGTGAGAATTTCTGTTTTATCCACATTCATCTTTAGCTCCATTTCCCTCAATCTCCTGTCAAAACTCAACACCATCTCCCCCTCTGACTCCATCATACTATATCATCAGCATACATCATTATATCCCCGATCACATCGCGTTTCACTCTACCAATGACTGCATCCATATATGCTATAAACAAGATAGGGGATAACACGCTTCCACGTCTAACTCCCGTTTTAACCTCAAACCATTCGTCAATTTTTTATTCTGTCCTCACTTTGCAACTACATATCTAATACATACTCTCAATTGACATTCTCAACCCACTATCTATCCCATATTCTCTCTCCAACACCTGACAAAGTCCGCTCCTTGGCACCTAGTCGAAAGCATTTTGAAGGTTAATGAAAACTATATGTATAGTTTTACCATACTCCCAACCCTTTTCTACCGTCATTCTCAACGCAAACATCAGATCTATAGTACTTCTGAACATTCCAGTAACCATACTGTTCCTTTCCCAATCTTCTCTTTATTTTCTCCCTTAATTTTCCCTCCAATATTCTTTCGTAAACCTTTACAATATACAATTTGATCTATTAAAATTATACGCGAATGTGTATGCCATCACTAATATATATATATATATATATATATATATATATATATATATATATATATATATATATATATATATATATATATATATATATATATATATATCAATCTTATCCCTAAAATAAAGCGACGGAAATCAGCTTAAAAATATGTTGAACGCCGAATTAAAACATTAAAAAAGATAAGACACTAAAAAGCAAGAATATTAAGTATTTACTTTTGTTCATTAATCTTGCTTGAGGAGGGTCTCCGGATGTTTGAGATCGAAAGCTCGCGAATTTTAATCTATAATTAACTTGTTTTTTACTTAATATTCTTGCTTTTTAGTGTCTTATCTTTTTTAATGTTTTAATTCGGCGTTCAACATATTTTTAAGCTGATTTCCGTCGCTTTATTTTAGGGATAAGATTGATATAAAAATTTGTTAGTGGTAGTTTTAACTAAATATATATATATATATATATATATATATATATATATATATATATATATATATATATATATATATATATATATATATATATATATATATATATATATATATATATATATATATATCACAAACTCTTGAATCACTTTTACCTTTATAAAGTGGAATAATGATCGACTTTTCCCATCTCACTGGTACTCGTCCCTCGCTATAGCATTTATTTAATAACTTTAGAATATCATGTATTTTAATTCCTCTCCCCCTCTCTCTTCCTTTCTTTATTAACTCTATAGAAACTCAATCCTCTTTTTTTACAGAACGCCAACACTCACATGCAGAGCCCTTTTCAAAGAGGGGGCACACGCATAGGGAGAAAACTCGTTTAACCACACACACACCTAACGCACAACCCGCAGGTGGGCGCAGATGGAAGCCTTGAAAAGTGGAAGATTAAATACAGGAGGAAAAATAGATGATGGTAAAGAGTTCCACAGAACAGAGGTGGCTGGAAAGAAGGAGGCACCACAACGGGCTAGCCTGGGGTTTCCTACGTCCACACAAAATTGGTGCGAAAGAAGGGCATCCCTTGTTCAACGAGTAAGACGCAATGGTGGAGGAATGTGAGAGGCCAATTCCTTCGAGCACTTGCCACTGTAGTACCTATAGAAAAGAGATAGCGCTCCAACGTCACGTCGCAGAGACAGAGGGTCAAGAGAGTTTGAAAGTAGGGGGCAGTTTATTATTCTTTTAGCTTTTGACTCTAAACTATCCAGAAGAGAGGAGGAGCCTGAACCCCCCCAAATGTGAGAACAGTACTCCATACAATGACGAATAAGACCCTTTATATATTTGGAGTAACTGCTCAGAAGAAAAAAATTCTCGCAATCTGAACAGAACTCCCAGCTTCTTAGAGGAAGCTTTAGCAACCATTGTGATATGAGGTTTACAAGACAGTTGGTTGTTTATGTTTAGACCAAGAATGTTACAGGTGAGACGGGAGAGCTATCGAAGAGGACAGGAAAGTTAGGAGGTGTTTTTGAGAGGGAGATGTGAAGAAGTTGAGTTTTTAAAGAGTTGAATTTCCCAAGGTAGCTATAACCCCACCGGGAAATCCCATCCAGATCGGCAAGAATAGAATCGGAAAGTTGAAGACGAGAACCAACTCTAGAAGCAAAAGAGGGAGCAGATTTGAAATGAGTAGAAGAATGTAGAGTTTAGTTATCAGCATAAGAGTGAACAAAGTTGGAAGTGCAGTGGAGAAGATCGTTAATGAAAAGCAAGAATAAAGTTGGAGATAAAACGGAACGCTGAGGAACACCACAGTTAACAGAAAAGGAGCAAGAGGTCGCTCCATCTACAAGTGCCGAAAATGGAACGATCTGAGAGAAAACTAGACAAGAGTAAGAAAAGAGATGGAGGAAACCCAAAGGAAGGGAGCTTGGTGAGCAGCGACGCATGCCATACCCGGTCAAAAGCCTTGGATATGTCAAGCGCCACCACACAAGACTCCCCGAAAGTCCCTAAGGGCAGAAGACCATAGATCAGTAAGATAGGAAAGTATGTCATCCAGTTGACCTCGAGCGACGAAAGCCATACTGGTGATCTGAGAGAAGAGAATGAGACTCCAAATGATCCAGGAAATGAGAGTTGAGGAGAGTTTCAAAAATTTTAGACAGAACACAAGTGAGAGCTATAGGTCGATAGTTAGAAGGGTCAGAGCGACTACCTTTTTTTCGGGATCGGCTGAACAAACGCACGCTTCCAGCATTGAGGAAAAGTATTAGTATTAAGGCATAGAGGGTAGAGCTGAACGAGGACAGGCGCTAACTCGGAAGCACACTCCCTCAGAACACGAGGGGGAATGCCATCCGGGCCACTGGCCTTCCTGACGTTCATAGATTTCAGGATCCCATGCACCTGATCATGAGTAATTACAGGTACAGACATGGGACACCTGAGAGGAGAAGGAGTAGGAGGAGGGATGCCAGAATCGAGCAGGGTGGAATTAGATGAAAAAAAGGAGGCCGAAGAGATTAGCCTTTTCAGAAGGAGTATTAGCAACAGAACCATCAGAGCGAATAAGAGGAGGAAAGGCAGATTTACAGAAGTTGTTAGAGATATTTTTGACAAGAGGCCAGAAATTTTTATCAGTAGGAGAGCCATGGAGGTCAGCGCACTTCCTTTTTATGAAAGTACGCTTAGTCCGTCGAAGAACATCCCTGCAACGATTCCGAGCTGAATGAAAATTAGCAAGAGTGATAGGAGAAGGAGAGTTTTTCCATTCACGATAAGCACTGTCTCTCTCGCGAAGGGCAAGAGAACAGCTGTCATCAAACCCTGGATTTTGAGGAGAAAAAGATTTAGTTGAAGATGGAATGGATCTGCCCATCCCGTCAAGGATTACGGCCCCTACCTTTTCAGCAGAGACAGAAGCGTCCCCGAGACAAAGCAAGATTCACTCCAATAATAGTTAGCAAAGAAGCGGCGCATTGCCCCCAATTAGCCCGATTAAAGTGCCAGAAAGTACGTTTAGGGCATGGTGGAGCTGTTGGAGAGAAAGCATTATAATAAGAGGTATAAGATTATGGTCAGAGTTACCAATAGGAGGGAAAATTGTGTATTTATAACTAGAAGTAGTGGTGAAGCACAAATCAAGTGTATTCAAGAATTGGTTAGGACGATCTGGAATGTTTGTGGGTTCACTAATCAACTGCTCCAGATCGTCAAGAATGCTGATTCATTTGGCCTCCCCCCACCTGTGTCAGTATGAGAGGAGCCCAACCATTCAGTGTGGTGTACGTTGAAATCCCCTAAATAGAGGACTTCAGCATTTGGATGAGAAGTGACAGTCTCGTGAGTAGTAGTAAGATATTGAAAAAAAAAAAACTGAAAAATCTGTTCCATTAGGAGAGCAGTAGTGGAAACACAAGATAATTGTAGTAGTAGGAAGACAGATTTTAAGCCATAAAACATCAAAATTAGGAGATTCTAGATTTACGAGACGTGTCACAGGAATGTTAATGTTAACATAGGTTAATTTAGACGGAAATTGTGAAAAAGTTGTAGTTAGAGACATTAAGATTGCTAGAGAAAGAATCCCTGTCCAGCTGGGTCTCAGACAGAAGCAAAAGGTTAGGACGAGAGGTAGTGAGGTGGTGTTCAACAGACGCGAGATTAGATCGAAGGCCACGAGCGTTAGAAAAGCTAATACAAAGCCCTCATCTACGCCCAGCTCCACAACCACTCAAATTAGGTATTTAAGAGAAAAAAATAACACACAATCACGCACGCACGCACTAACCCACTCACACAAGCATCCAATAACTAACACACAATACAGTAAACTAAATAAAATAACTATTATTAAAATTATTAAAACTATTAAAATCAATTTTGAAAATATTATAGCTATAATTATTAAAACAAATTATAAAGTAAATCTGTACCACAGAAAATCATTTAATAGGTCGTGGAAAATAAATAGTAAGTTTAAAACGGTAAAAGTTAACTTAGGTTAAAACCATACTTATCTTTCATCTGACGAACTTCGCTGACAATAAAAATAACCTATAATTAATTAAAAACATAAAAACATTAAAACACTGAACACTAAAGAAAAATTAAAGAAAAACACACATTTAACACTAAAAACAAAACAAAAAACACAAACACACGCACTAGCAATAGAGAATTATCAGACACAACCTTTCACTAATAATTGTAATAGAAACAATAATAATAATAATAATAATAACAATAATAATAATAATAATAATAATAATAATAATAATAATAATAATAATAATAATAATAATTACTTTAAAATAATGAAGGCTAAAATAATAGTAATAATAATGGTTAATTATATTAGTAATAATAATAATAATAATAAATAATAACTACTAATAATAATAATAATAATAATAATAATAATAATAATAATAATAATAATAATAATAATAATAATAATAATAATAATAGTAATAATAATAATGAATAATAACACTGGGTAACAAAAAAAATTTTTTTGAAAATCGTCCAGGGTTTTCCAGTGGAATTAGACTATTTGAGATGCGCTGAGTCTGAAAATAGCCTTTGTTTTTTTCAATCAGGTCTGGTTTGTTCGCTACAGACATTTAAGAAAAAAACTATTTATCGTCCAAAAACCCAATTCCTGAGGATCATAAAAATTCGGTTTTGCCGTCTTCCTGGGTAAATAAAAGTCAACGTATCCAAATACATTCATTTATTATATACTCGATTACATTTGATAAGTTTAATACATGTACATGAGCGTTACGTGACACAAAAGTTCAGATTTCACGGCGTAAATCCCCGTTTCCTCGATTTCCGTGTGTGAGCAGCTGCTGGGTTGTCTCTCTTCAGCGACCAGCAGTAGTCCGCGAGCATGACTGCGTCCCACCTCCCCTGGTACCTCTCTTCCATTTGACGTATGTCCTGATGGAACCTTTCTCCCTGCTCGTAGCTAACCGCACAAAGGTTTTCAGGAAACCTCTCCATGTGTGAGAACAGGAAATGCATCTTTATACTCATCAAACACCCGAGGTTTTGGAAGTTCTTTATCATGCTGTTGATGAGTGTGCCGTAGTTTGCTGCTTTCTTGTTCCCCAGGAAGTTGTTCACCACCTGCACAAACGACCTCCAGGAGGCGCACTCTAGCGTGTTCATGGAGTTTTCGAACTCTGTGTCCTTGATGAGCTGCCGTATCTGTGGGCCATCGAAAATGCCGGCCTTCAGCTTCTCAATGGTGACTCCAGGGAAGGCTCGGCACAGGTAGTTGAAGCACCTCCCATCCTTGTCCAGAGCGCGCGTGAACTATTTCATTAACCCAAGCTTGATGCGAAGCGGTGGGAACAAAATCTTTTCCCGGTCAACAAGAGGTTCGTTTATGATGTTGCTGGCCCCAGGTACTAACTGCTCTCGCGCCGGCCACTCTTTCTTCACATAGTGCTGGGCTCTGTCTCGACTGTCCCACTTACATATAAAGCATGGGTACTTTGTGTACCCGGACTGCTGACCAAGTAGAAAGTTCACCATCTTAAGGTCGACGCAGATGATCCATTGGTGCTGCTGATATTGGATTTTGTCGAGCACGTACTTGACTGCTTCATATTTCTCTTTGAGAGTTGTGGAGTGCGCAAGAGGAATTGAGGCGAACTCGTTCCCGTTGTGTATGAGCACACTCTTCAAAGAGCGCTTGCTACTTTCTATGAAGAGTCGCCAATCTCTCGGATCATATTGAGGAGCGCCGAGTTTAGCAAGGAGACCGGCGACATCTCGGCAGTACACGAGGTCTTCCTCCTCGCAGAAGTAGCCCATGTAGTCCTGATGCCTTCTACGAAAGAACGTGATACGCGCGTCGTCACCGAGTAGATTTTTCTCTTTGAGTCTGGAGGCCAACAGCTCTGCGGAAGTCTTGAAAAGCTGAGTTCCCGAACCAGATCATTAAGCTCACATTGTGAAAAGGGCTGCGGACCATCTTGTGTTCCATACTCCTCATCTGTATCTCCTCCCTCATATGCAGTGGTGGCCTCGTCGTCGCTGTCAGGAAGCTCTCTGCACGCTGGTACAGGAAGTTCTTCGCAGTGAGCAACTGGACGGCGGGCAGATGGAAGGTCGGGGTACTGGAGGCTGCTCCGATTCTTCCGGTTGATGCCAGTAGTATCGATGGCGCAGAAGTAACAATCCGATTCATGGTCAGACCTCCCTCCAAACCATCGGAATCCCAAACTTCAGTGACGTTTTCGTGCCCTTCGTCCACCGCTGGAGATATTCCACGCACGTCTTGCACACCGTGTGCGGTGCCCAGGACTTATCTTGGTCACCCAGCTTGACTTGAAAGTAAGCCTGGTAGGCGCGCTTCACAAAGCTTGTGATGCCCTTCCTGTGCATTGCCAGCGTGTATTCTCCGCAGATGTAGCAGAAAAAGTCAGGATTATTCCTGCATGACCGTCGCGCTGAAGCCATATCAATACTCTGAAAAGAAAGAAAAAAGGTCAATTAGTCATTTTGAAACAGAAACACATCATGGCTGTATCTCAACTCAGAACACCAAAATGCTGAGATGACGATAATGTATAAATATAATAATAATAATAATAATAATAATAATAATAATAATAATAATAATAATAATAATCTGCAGTGTGAGGGGTCCACGACCATTCAATATTTTGAACAAAAATAAGCTCAATATTTGTGCTCAAAATTTTGAGAGAAATTTTTGCCAGTGTGAGGGCCCCTTTACGTAGATTCTATTTTTATTCATAATTTTTCTAGGTTACAATTAATAGATAATTCATCAATTATTAATTTGTGGCTTGTTTTTCCTATCTTTGCAACCGCTGTTCCAATTGATTTCAAATTTGGAGAGTTTATTCTCTGCATCTCATAGACCATCTTGTTCTATAAAGTTGATCATTAATTCCATTAATTGATTAGTTATAAAATTAATGAAACATTAATTACTAAATTTATAAAACAAAACGGCGCTGCTCTCGCGCCAAAAACTGTTACCATCTTAGTGGAAAGTCTTTTTTCACTAAAGGTGAAAAATTGTAACTCATTATTTAAATTTATTATATATTTTTACAGTATTTCTTCTACACCTTTTGATTCATTATCATTTATAGTTAATTGTCATAATGGTGTTAGTCCATTAAAAATCTATTTTATTGTTTATAATAGTTACAAATGACACTACAAGTTGGTGTTCTTCCCTTTATAAGGCGATGGAGCCTCTTTTTATGACCGATTTCATGCTTTCAATATTCACCTGAGGTTATGTTAAATTTAACCCTTGCCTCATTACAAAACTTCCTTGTTGCATTTATTTTACCTCAATTTACCTCCGACTTATTGGGACTTGCTAGATTTCCCTTAGTTTGCTTGCAAGTTTCCCTTTAACCTAATTTGCTTAATGACCTTTGCATCAGAGCATAGGTCTCCTTGCTAGGCATTAAAACTCACACAAGTAAGTTTCTAGTATGGTCTGGCTTAGGATTGCCGCCGGACGGAAAGTTATATCTTTTGCGCGGCCCCTGGTAATCTTACGTTTAGTGAATTTAACGGTTTTGAGACTCTGGACGAGCTTAGGCCTTTTTGTTTGCCCCCATATTTTTATATATACCGATAGAGAACGTTCTCTGCCTTTTATTATAACTTCCCTTCTCTTTGTCCCATTAGCTATAGATTTAGTTGAAAAGGGTCTCATTCTTTGTACGCTTAGAATAAGTTTCTGTTGGGATCAGCTCCGCAAAAAAATTTATAGCCTCTGGGCTTTGCATTGTTTGTTAGCATTACAAAGTTTCTCGTGGGCCCGACTCAAGAATTTTTTTGTGGACTGATGACCTTATTTTACGGTTTCTCTACAGTTGTTTCAATATCTCTTACCCTTTGTATATAACTGGTTTCCATAACCGGTGCGATACTTAGCGCGAGAAACGAAACAAACAGTTACCTGAAAATCGCCAATGTTTACTTTTTTTTGTCTAGAATCACCGATAGGAATTAGACATCAGTCGTATTTCATTCCTATTCTCTCACTGTCCTTTCCTCTTTGGAAAAATTTAATATATTAATATTGTCATACACGTTTAGATTATACCCTTGCAAAACAACAGCTTTTTGTTTATAACTACCGTAACTGGTTTTTTTTCCATACATTACATAGATATATCTCCCTCCCTTTGAAAATTTTTTTTAAAAGAAAAGTATATATATATATATATATATATATATTATATATATATATATATATATATATATATATATATATATATATATATGCCCTTTTTAAAATAGTTAACCCAATATATAAAAAAACGTTTTCCTAAAAAAAAATTATTTAAAATATTAACTTGTATAATTTTTATATTTTTAAAAAACAGTTTAAAACTAAGTAATAAATAAATATGAAGTTCCTTTTTGTTACAAAAATAATTATTATTTATGTATAAAGGTATAAACTAGTAATTTAAAAAGAAAAACATTTAAAATATAATGTAAATTATATATATTACAATAACAAATTCTGAATGTACTTTTACCGCTTTTTTTATTTTATGTTCGCGCCAAAAGGTAATTTTGCTGGGAAACTTTAAGGTAAAACCATTATAAAAAACTATTATAAAATGTAAAATATATTTATTTTGTTATATTATATTACATTTACAATAAAAAAAATGTTTATGCTAAAAATTTCAATTTTAATATATTTTACGGAGATCGTCCATGCGCGTGTTCGTCCTTTTTTTGGGGGGGGGGAAATTTATTAGCAAACTTTTTCTTTTTTTCATCAGTTTTATAGAAGAATCTACGCCGATTCCAAATCTGTAATCAGTTTTTTAAAATTCCAAGCGGTTCCTGAGAAAAAAAACTTTTAAAGTGACACCTGTCGAATGACCTTGAAAAACGATGCATTTCTCATGTCCACCAAAAAAAAATTATTTTTTTTTATAGATCTATAATTGTTTTTCCGAATTCTTAAAACAAATTTTCTGCTGATTCCAAATATGTAATTAGTGTTACATATTTTCAAATGGTTACTGAGATTTGACCACTCAAAAAATCTCAAAGGGGGACCCCCCAATGGAAAGACCCCAACTTTTTTGGGAAATATTTTTAAATTTTTTTTATTAAATTTATAGTAAAATCTATGCTGATTCCAAATTTGTATGCACTTTTACATAATTCCGAACGGTTCCTCAGAAAAAGACTTTTCAAGTGACACCTGTCAATGATCTTGAAAATGTCGGCAAATTACTCTCTTTAAGGAAATTTTTTTTTATTTTTATTTTTAAACTTTTTTTAAACATTCTTATAGCAAATTTTCTCCTGATTCCAAATATGTAATTAGTTTTTCATAATTCCGAATGGTTACTGAGATCTGACCGCTCAAAAAATCTGAAAGGGGTACTTTCCCCGAATTTTGGGGGGTATTTTTTTCATCAGTTTTTTAGTAAAATCTATGTTGATTCCAAATCTGTATTTAGTTTTTCCTAATTCCAAGCAATTTCTGAGAAAAAGACTTTTGAAGAGACACTTGTTGAATGACCTTGAATTTGGCGATATACGGCAACTGCAAACAAAATTTTTTTTTAAAATCTAAAAATTTTTTTTGGTATATTTTTATAGAAAATAATAAGCAGATTCCAAATATGTAATTAGTTTTTCATAACTCCAAATGGTTACAGAGATATGACCAGTCAAACAGAACGTACTTTATAAATAACATTATGAGTGTTACGTTTTAAGGGATTTTCTCGAAATAGAACATTTTAGAGGAAAAAATTTGCCAAAAAAATAAGTTTCTCATAGCTTTCTTTCAAATTTTCTGTGTGAACTAGAAACAGTTGGAGGAAGGTAACAACGAAGTTTGAACCAGAAAATAACTCCGGATCTAGAAAAACTCGAGTGACATTTGTCAACATTTGGAAGGAAAAAAAATAAAAATTTCAAAGGAGTATAGGCGAATACCAAACTACCTATACCAAAAGCTATCAACTTTATTAAGCATTCTTTTAAAAGCTACTACATATGTTTCCAATTCTTTAGCGAAAAAAACTGAAAATAATATTAAATATGTATTTTATTAATATGTAATATTTAAATTATATATAAAATAATATTTTCTACCTTAAATAAATAAAATTTTGTTTATTATTTCAATATGAATTTATAAAACTTTAATAATAATAAGGTTGTAAGCCATTTTTGTTTAAAAATAATAAACCAAGAAAAATAAACGTGAGAAACAAATTATTTGTTAATTGATCCTTTACATTTTGAGATAATTTTAAAAGGTCATTAGGAAATATTGTAAATTTCCCTTTATCCAAGAAGCCGAAGAAGAAACCGCCACTACAGCCGAACTGTCCAGAAAAAGACATCTCAAGCAGAGGCAAAAAAGAAAAAGCAACAGAAAAAGACGTCCCAGAAGAAGAAGAAGAAGAAGTAGCTCCAACGCCTCTGCTCCCGAAAGGAGACCTGGTTTGGCAGAACATTTGCCCTCGATTGTGGTTCCTCCTTTGAAGTAGCCTTCCATCCGAGGCTACAGACGCTCCACAGGCTTGAAGAGAATCGGTGGCTACCATTCTCTGCTACCAGTCGGCATTCCACAAGGAGACATTGAAAACACCCAGCCTCCTGATCTATCCCCCTTCGCACAACAAAAGTGTAGGGATCTTCTGCACCACATAAGTGGTGACTCCTACATTAATTGGTCTCTATATATTTGGTGACCCTATAATGTATCCAGTTCACTGTACAACTAACCATGGACCATAACACCCAAAACTCTCAAGAAGGAGCAGAAGATGAAGTCAACTCTTCTGTAAAAATAACGCCGCCCACTTTCTCTGAAACCTTCGTTCCAACATGGTTTCGAGTCCTGGAAGCCCAACTCCCTACTGAAGTTTTGGACAGAATTCCGGAACCAGAGCTGGAACCAGAGGACTATGATCGCTTAAAAAAGGCAGTTATTTCCACTTTTGAAAAATCAAAACTGGAACTTTTTAACGATCTTATGTCCAAGCAAACTTACAGTGGCAAGCCCTCTATCTATCTACAGGACATGCTCAGACAGGCCGGCAAATTAAACATAGGAGAAGACATCGTAAGAATGCAGTTTTTGAAGACTCTTCCTGGCCACGTACGAACTGCATTAGCTTCCCACACTACCCTCACGCTTCAACAACTAGGAGAACTTGCCAATGACTTACTAATAATGGCCCATTCTACTACAGTCATGGCCGTATCACCACCATCATCTGCAATAGCTTCTCCCTCAACAAGATCTCCAAGACCTACAAATAACACTTCTGTTGGCCTCAAGCCTTTCCATCAAAATCAGAGACCTAAAATTTGTAGAGGTCATATCTTCTACGGCCCAGATTCAAAATCTTGCAAGCACTGGTTCAAATGGCCTCACAAGACAGGACTAAATATCCACCAAATTCTAGGCCATCTTCAAGATCTTCACCTTGCCCCGTCGGAAAACTAGAGGAGCATGGACTGAATATCTGTGCCATATCCAGTTCGCAACTTACAATTACGACCAAGATCTTTGGCACAAGTACCTTATTCCTACTCGACACTGGAGCTTCAATCAGTAGTCTACCTTACTCCATGGTTTCCAACATGACGCTTTTTTCCTTCAAACATCACCTGTTCCGCAGGCTAATGGTTCGCCTATCAAGTGTTTTGGGGAAATAGTGGCATGCATCACCATTCCAAAATTAAGAAGAGAATTTAACTGGACCTTCATCGTTGCAGAAGTCGCAATGCCTATCTTAGGAATGGATTTCCTCCATCATTTCAACCTTCTCATCGATTGTGGCAAGAAAACTCTGCGTGACACCCATACTACTCTTCTAGCATCTTTAAAATCCTCCTCCATGGAAGTTCCATCTGTTCAAGCTCAACTTCAAATTGAAAACCCTGTCATAACGTCTCTACTACAGGAATATTCCATCACTGACTTCACCTATAGACCTCAACAGTCTGACCTGCAAAGCTGAATGGACCCTGTCATTATATTGAAACTGGTGATTCTCCTCCTGTTTTTGCAAAAGCTCGTCGCCTTCCGGATGATAAATTAAAAAAGCAGCAAAAGCGGAATTTGACATCCTCCTCAAGAGTGGAATCATCAGACCAAGCAAATCTTCATGGGCATCACCTCTGCATCTCGTGCCTAAAAAGACACCAGGAACTTGGAGGCCCTGTGGAGATTTCAGAGCTTTAAATAATATTACAAAACAGGATAGATATCCTATTCCAAATATCCAAAGTCTGTCTCAACGTCTTCATCACTCAACTATATTTTCGAAAATAGATCTTTAGCGAGCATACCATCAAATCCTTATTCGCCCAGACGATGTAGAGGAAACCGCAGTCATCACTCCATTTGGTCTCTTCGAATTTCTCTCTATGACATTTGGATTCAAAAATGCTGGAGCAACTTTCCAAAGAGTGATGGATTCCATTTTTAGAGATCTCCCATTTGTGTTCACATATTTAGATGACTGTCTTATCTTCTCAAATTCAAAAGAGGAACACGAAACTCATCTCAAACAAGTTTTTCAACTACTTCAAGAAAACTCCTTCAAAATTTCATTGGAGAAATGTGAATTCTTCAGAACCTCACTAACCTTTCCTTGGTTACAAAGTTTCTTCAGAAGGATTAACGCCTCCCTCAGAAAAGAAAGAAGCAATCACAGCTTTTCCTCTTCCTCCTGATTCAGCTGCATTAAGAAGATTCCTCGGGATGATTGGCTACTACAGAAGATTCATTCCAAACTTCGCCAAAATCATTTTTCCACTCTCAGAAAAAGCCAAGATTCACCCAAAAGATAAACACCTTTCTTGGACTGAGGAAGAAATTGCAACTTTTCAAGAAATAAAAGAAGCCCTTCAAAACGCAACAACGCTTCCTTTCTCCTTGCCTAACGTAACTCACTTGCAACTGGTAACAGACAGCAGTCAGACGTCTATTGGAGCAGCTTTACACCAGATGATTGATGGTCAACCTGTCCCCGTAGATTTCTACAGCAAGAAGTTATCAGAACCACAAAGAAAATATTCCGCATTTGACAGAGAACTCCTAGCAGCTTACTACTCTGTTCTTCATTTCAAGCATATATTAGAAGGAAGAACTGTCACCCTTTGTACGGATCACAAACCTCTAGTTTCGGCTTTCTACTCCAAGAATCCTGCAAAAAGTGACCGTCAACAACGACATCTCTCCGTTCTCAACGAATACATCACTTCAATGCACTACATTAGAGGAGAAGACAATATCGTAGCAGACACTTTCTCCCGGATCTCTTCGGTTACTGTGGATGCTGTCGATTTGCCTGCTATCGCCCAACTTCAAGAAACGGATGAAGAAATCAAACAATATCACGCACGCCTTCGTAGCTATCCTCTTCAGGACAACCTCAAGATATGGTGTGAAACCTCTACTTCTCATCCTCGTCCTTTTCTTCCGAAATCTTCTCGCCTACAGATATGTAATAATTTGCATCAAATGTCTCACCCTGGAGTTAAAGGATCACTACGATTGATCAAAACAAGATATTTTTGGCCTTGCATGGATCGTGACGTCAGACTTTTCGTCCGCACATGTGAACAGTGCCAAGCTTCTAAAGTCCACCGTCACACCAAGCAACCCATTACTCCAGTCGAAATTCCTTCTTCAAGATTTGAAACAGTGCACATCGATATCGTTGGACCATTTTCCTCCCTCAGCTACCTGCGGTTCTTCATCTCCAGTTTTTCGCTATCTACTTACCTGCATCGATCGGAACACAAAGTGGACAGAAGCATTTCCTATAACCAACACTACTGCCAAATCAGTAGCTTACGCCTTTATGCAGTGGATATCAAGATTTGGCATTCCACTCTACGTCATTTCAGACAGAGGACCTCAATTTGAGAGTGAATTCTTCACTGAATTATCTCACATGATAGGATTCCACCGCCTTCGAACTTCAGCCTATCATCCTGAGGCAAACTCTCAAATTGAACGATTTCATCGATCTCT
>SEYY01010758.1:7500-10000 GCA_009176605.1 Armadillidium nasatum
ATTATTATTATTATTATTATTATTATTATTATTATTATTATTATTATTATTATTATTATTATTATTATTATTATTATTATTATTATTATTATTATTATTATTATTATTATTATTATTATTTATTATCAATTACAATATGCAACGTTTGCATGTTAAGTAGCGATGATGTCATGCAAATCACAATAAATTAGAAATTAAACCGTCAATTTTAATACGGTGAGTTCGCCATTACTATGTTAATTTCCAGTTTCTTTATATATATATATATATATATATATATATATATATATATATATATATATATATATATATATATATATATATATATATATATATATATATATATATATATATATATATATATATATATATATATATATATATATATATATATATTATATATATATATATATATATATATATATATATATATATATATATATATATATATATATAATATATATATATATATATATATATATATATATATATATATATATATATATATATATATATATATATATATATATATATTATTTATTTATTTATTTGACTGTGAAACATTTGTAAGGAAATTTATTATAGCTTTTGGCAGCCTTGCTTGCTCTACACATATTAATACGCAAAGATATAAAATTTTAAGAATCATTCTTCAAATACGAAATCAGTTGTTTTTTTTGTCAGACATTTTGCACCTTGGATTTTGTACTTGTAAACAAAGGAAGATATTATTTTTAGGTGTTATTGATAAGTCTGTATTGGATCTTAAATTATTTTGATTAATCCCGTAAATAAATGGATATAATATTTGATAAACAGTCTTATTGCTTTCATGTCGATATATATATATATATATATATATATATATATATATATATATATATATATATATATATATATATATATATATATATATATATATATATATATATATATATATATATATATATATATATATATATATATATATATATATATATATATATATATATATATATATAATATATATATATATATATATATATATATATATATATATATATATATATATATATATATATATATATATATCCTGGGAAGTTACGTAAAGGCTAAGTGAATATAGAATGGAAAACTGTAACATGACATTGGAAAATTTGTCATAATATTGAGAGGAGGAGCGCGAACACAAATATTACGTTAGAAATACGCAAACATTTCAAAGAGATGTTTGATGGACTAAGGGATAAATCCATCAAATAATTTAAATTAAACTTTATTAATTAAAAAAAAAAAAAAAAAAAAAAAAAAAAAAAAAAAAAAAAAAAAAAAAAAAAAAAGTTGTAAAATATTGATTATTACAATGAAGAAACAAGATGCAAGTAGTCTTCTGAAGAAAATACGAGATAAATTTTTATTTAAAAAAAATTTTAAATAAAAAAGTTTTTTTTGATGAATACTAAAACTTTTTAATGGTGTGACATCATCATCTTTTAGAATATTAATTAATATTATGATATTAATTAATGGCTAGGCATATTTAATTAAACCTTTTTATTTATAGAGATTTTAATTTTACTTTATTTGAGATATATATATATATATATATATATATATATATATATATATATATATATATATATATATATATATATATATATATATATATATATATATATATATATATATATATATATATATATATATATGAAATCCAAATTTCAAACTATAGTTGACATTCAAATTTTATAAATGAATTAATAAAAGTAAAAAGTTGACAAATGTTAATTTGTAAGTTGCAAGTTATTTGCAGCTGCAAAATATACAATTCTTGTGTGTATATTTGTACATTTGTGTGTGCGTGCCGTTGTCGGTCTAAAAATGTTTATGATGATTGACGAGGAGATTATCATTATCATTGTTATTATTATTAAGGTTATTATTATTATTAAGGTTATTATTATTATTATTATTATTAAGGTTATTATTATTATTATTATTATTATTGTTATTGTTATTGTTATTGTTATTGTTATTGTTATTGTTATTGTTATTGTTATTGTTATTGTTATTGTTATTATTATTGTTATTATTATTGTTATTATTATTATTATTATTATTATTATTATTATTATTATTATTATTATCATTATTATTATTATTTATTATTATTATATATATATATATATATATATATATATATATATATATATATATATATATATATATATATATATATATATATATATATATATATATATATATATATATTATATATATATATATATATATATATATATATATATATATATTTATATATATAGTAGACTCCGTGACCGGGAGGACGCTTTATATCTGTCGCTCTGCACACAAAATGAATTAAGTTAATACAACTGCCACCCTGTATATAAATACTATGTATAAAATTGAAATTGTAAACAGTGAAATGTACGATAGCAGCAAAGAGATCAATCAGTCAATTTCTAATAATGGATAAAAAAATAATAAATCTAAATCTTTT
>SEYY01010759.1:0-33152 GCA_009176605.1 Armadillidium nasatum
AAGACCAGAAAGGAATTAAGTTTTGTGCCAGACTCTATTGAAAGCTTTTGATATGCACAGCGCGACAGTAAAAGATTCACCGAAATTCCGAAGAACGGAGGACCAAGTGTCAGAGAGAAGGGAAAAAAGATCACCAGTTGAGCTTTCCTTACGAAAGCCATATTGTCGATCAGAGATTAGATTAGAAGAATTGAGATGTTTCCAAATCTTCCTGTTAAGTATAGATTCGAAAACTTTAGAAAGAACGGAAGTGAAAGGAATGGGACGGTAGGTAGAGGGTTGAGAGGGGTCCTCTTTTTCGGCACAGGTTGAATGAGCGCATGTTTCCAACAAAGTTAAAGTAGAAAGACAGAGACGAAATAGTTTACCAAGGTAGGGTGCAAGCTCTGAAGCACAAGTTTTGAGAACCACAGGAAGAAATACCATCAGGACCATGCGCCTTCTTAGTATTAAGCTCAAAGAGAGCTGAAATGATGTCTTTAGAAGAAATTACAATTTTAGGCATAAGTGAGTTGAAATAGTATGAGCACCTCTGGAATCGTTTGAGGTTGAATGAAGGGCAAAAGTTTGAAAGAAGAGTTCAACTTTAGAAGAAGGCAAAACGACAGTTGTACAGCCAGAATATACTAGAGAAGTGAAAGAGAAAGAAGCAAAGTTGGAATTGAGATTTTTTGAAAAATGTCAGAGAGGACGCGAGGAAGAGGAACCAGAAAGATTATTGCATTTACGACGTGGAAATGAATTTTTGGTGTTGAGGATAGTAGATTTTGCACAATTCCGGGATAAAATATAAGTTGCATGAGTTTCTGGAGTTTGAAGACTATTGAAATCCCTGAAGGCAGCATCTCTGCGGCTGATATCATGAGAACAAGCAGAGTTAAACCAAGGTTTGTTTGGTTAAGTAGAAGGGAAATAATATGGAATAAACGCCCTCATGTCAGAAAGAATCATCTCGGTTATGCGTTCTGCACACTCCAACTCGTAAAGAAATAGTTATCATTCCATGGGAAATCAGAAAAGTACAACCGCAAGTCAGACCACAGAAATGACAGAAACGTTTCCTCGACGAAGGCGGGGGCCGTTCTTGTGGAAGACTTGAAGAGACAGATCAAGATATAGAAATAAGAATTTGATCGGATGAACCCAGAGGAGGAAAGAGTTTAACAGTTAAGTATAAGGATAAGAAGTAGGAAAAGATCAAGTATGTAGGAATCATCTCCAAGACTGCGATGAATACGGGTAAGGTGATGCATCAACTGAACAAGGATATTCTGGATAGGAAAGTGGTAGGCGAGTTCACCAGCTGGATCATGAGAATTATATGAAAGCCATTGACGGTGGTGAGCGTTGAAATCACCTAAAATGATGAATTCGGAGAAAGGAGAAGAAAAAAGAATGTTCTGCTTTGGAGTTAAGATAGTCGAAGAATTATTTATAATCTGTAGAGTCAGATGATAAGTAGACAGAAGAAATGAATTTCGTTGTAGAGTTGCAAGAGTGTTAAGCCATAAAGTAGAAAATTCAGAAGACTCCAAATTAGAGACATGAGAACAAACAACATCGTTGCGCACATATGCTTATAATTAAGAGCTTATACAAATAAGCGATAGTCCAAGTTTTATTCCTTGGAAATCTAGCAAATCTAGTAAATTCCCCCTTTTATTTCAACTACTTTAAAAGAGACATTAATTTGAGCAGAGTTTGAGAGTTCTTGCTTTATTTGGGTTGAAAGTGTTATATTCCTACTAGGCTAGAATTTACCTATTTTACCTTTAAAATTTTACTTAAGTGCTTATAAAATAAGCAATAGTCCAAATTTTATTCCTTGGAAATCTAGTAAATCCCCGAAATTCCCCCTTTTATTTCAACAATTTGAAGAACATTTTCAATGGTGAGTTCTTTATTAAGGGGGTTGTGACATTTTTTTGGCCAAAATTCGTTTTTTTTGGGATAAAATTTTTTATTTTGAAGATAAAAGATTCAAACTTGGTAGTTGAACATAATTGGAGAAGATACAAACATATGCATACTTGCAAAATTTTTGTAGGGTCAGTGGTTTAGGAGATCCCCACCCACCCCATTTTTTAATAAGTACAAGTATGCATATGCGTGTATCTTCCCCAATTTGTTCAACTACCAAGTTTGAATCTTTTATCTTCAAAATTAAAAATTTTATACCAAAAACAAATTTTGGCCAAAAAATGTCGCGACGTCCTTAATTTCAATTTATTAATTGCAGGCTAAATTTACTAGAATTAGGTTTATTCTTAGTAGAGCAGTTACAGAACTGCATTAAGTGCTTTCTAGGGCTTCCAACGCCATAGAAAATCCCAAAACTTTTCCAAGGTATAAAAATACTTGCTTGTAACTATCTAACTGTTAAGATAGATCCAAAATCTATTATTTTAATTATAATTTTACTAATTTTTTTTTTTTTTCTTATCCTGTTCCCTTTATTACTTGCGATTTACTTCTAGCCTGGATGAAAGCATTTAACTTTAAATTTTATTGTTTAACAAATTAAATTGCTTATTAATTAAATGGTGGAATTTGATGAATGACGTTCGTTAAATCGCCTTCTTGTTATTGAAAAAGAAGATATGAAACAGTATATTGAGGTTATGTTTTTTTTCAAAAATTAAAGCTAATACCTGCTATTCATATATTTTAAAGAAATTAGAAGAAATTAAAAATTGCATTAAACTATTTGAAAAGGAAATAAAACTATTCTTTCTAACATAGTAAAATTTGAGTCTTAAGATAATTTTTATGAAATTGAGCGTGATAATGCCTTAGATTTTATAATTGACATTGAAGAAAAAGTTGCCATTGCTGCAGACAATTTTGCCAAATCCGGCAACCAGTATATTGCAAGCAAAGAATATGTTAGCCTTTTTACTAGTTTTCATGCAAACGCCAGTACTAACATTAATGATACGCTTATGCTTAATTTAGATTTGGTTGTAAATAAAAAAAAAAAAAAAATAAAAAATAAAAAAAACCTCCCATTTTGATGAGTGAAATTGAGGTTAATGATGTTGATAGTAATTATAAGAGTAAATCTGATAATGACAATAATGATAATATATTATTAGCACATTTAGATACTAGATCTGAGCACAGCTGTTGTACTAGCCCTATAATTACAGGACTTCATATAGATTTGAGTTTTCTGCATAATGCTTGTTCTGATGTACCTAATTTAGTTTCTCCTAAAGAAAAATTTTGCTTTCTTGGTGCTTTTGATATTAAATTTGAAGAATTTGGTTTAAAAATGGGTTTTGATAATTTAAAACTAGGACATCGTATTAACTCATTGCATGATTTGCATGACTTTAAAGATTTTGTTGAATTAAATGCCTTAATGAAGGTAAATGTGTTGCAGCATTTATTTCTTTTCAAAATTGAAAGATTTATTAATGGGATTTGCTTTAATACTGATCAAAATATATTGATCATTTTCTTTATACTAGACAATTACCTATTAAATTAAAATTTTATGGTCCTCTCCTCTTGCTTTATTAATTTAAATTTTGCCAGCAGTTTTTTCTGCACTAAATGAATTAATCAAAGTGTCTTTTTATATCTTTAAGTTTTGGTTTGTTAAAGTAGTGGATATTATTCAATACAAGTGTGTTTTTCTTTGTTGGATCTGGTGCATGCTAGTTGCCTATATTAAAATTAAAGTTCATTTTTTGTAAAATGAAAACAATGCTAAGACTATTTCCTCATTTATTGAGCATTTTATTTTATTTATTTATTTATTATTATTAATTTTTTTTTTGTGCAATCTACCCTCAGGGTAGAATTTCTGAGTTTCCTCATTTTGATTTTGTTGTTTTAAATGCTATATTGTTGAGAGAAACACATTTTAAACAAATGCTTACAACATTTTCTTACAATTCCTGAAGGAGAGAATGGATGATTATGAATGGCTTTCTCCTTTAGTTATAAGTAGTTTCTAGTATTTTAATTTTAAGGTATTTGCAGGCTTATTTTAGCATTGTAAAGATTAGATTTAAATTTAACTTTGTAGGCTTTGCATTGTAGAAAATATCACGTTAATGCTGGATTGATTTTGATTTGATTGATTTAAATTTTTATTCTTGCTTATCAATTTAAATTTAAATTCTTGCTGTTGGGATGTTATTGGAAATCCTTATATTTATGATTTAAAGTAGCTTTAAGCTTATATTGATTAATAAATTTTAATACAAGTAAACTTAATTTATATTAAATTTGTTACAACTAGACAAACTTAACTATGGTTTTTCAATATTATCTACTCAACTTAGAAAATCCTTTATAGAATGGCAACACTTTAAATGTGTTTTGATTCTCGTCTTATACACGAGAAGCGAGGAACTCGAAAAACCTGCTTTTTACCATCGACAGTGTAAGTCGCTTTACAATTTGAAATGTAACGTTTACCATGGTAATGTTTTAACAAAACCCTCGTCGTTGCCAGGAGGTGTCTTCCGAAAGATGAGTATTGACCTATTTAACCATTTTAAATTACTTGTAGCCATATGGTAATTATATTTACTTTTATCCTTAGGGTAGGAATCTTTAGAACTTTGTAAGAGAAATTAAGTCCCAACCAGACTGACTCAACTTGATCTTTTGCTTTGCTATTTGAATAAGATTGGCTTTTTTTCATTATGGTCGGGTTGAGTTAGTGTATTACTTTTAACTTGAATTTTATATTTGACTTGATTTTTATTAATTTTAAAAAGGATATTAGTTTTGAGCAGAGTTTGAGAGCTCTTGCTTTATTTGGGTTGTAGGTGTTATATTCCTACTAGGCTACAATTTACCTATTTTACCTTTAAAATTTTACTTAAGAGCTTATACAAATAAGCGATAGTCCAAATTTTATTCCTTGGAAATCTAGTAAATCTCAAAAATTCCCCCTTTTATTTCAACTATTTGAGGAATATTTTCAATGGTAAGTTCTTTATTAATTTCAATTTATAAATTGTAGGATAAATTTACTAGAATTAGGTTTATTCTTCGTAGAGCAGTTACAGAACTGCATTAAAAGCTTTCTAGGGTTTCAGTGCCACAGAAAATTCCAATATATATATATATATATATATATATATATATAATATATATATATATATATATATATATATATATATATATATATATATATATATATATATATATATATATATATATATATAATATATATATCTTCCGACGGCACAACTGCTGTTTTACCTTCTTCTAAAGTTGAACTCTTTGCTCAAACTTTTGCCTCTAATGCAACCTTAGACGATTCCGGAGCTATTCCTCCTCCTTCAACCCCCTCTAACTCAATTATGCCTATAATTAGAATTTCTTCTAAAGATGTCATTTATGCTCTCTCTGAGCTTAATACTAAGAAGGCGTACGGTCCCGATGGTATTCTTCTTGTGGTTCTCAAAACTTGTGCTTCCGAGCTTGCACCCTGCCTCGGTAAACTATTTCGTCTTTGTCTCTCTACTTCAACCTTCTCTTCTTGCTGGAAACGTGCGCTCATTCAGCCTGTGCCGAAGAAGGGGGACCCCTTTCAACCCTCCAACTACCGTCCTATTTCTTTGACATCCGTTCTCTCTAAAGTTTTCGAATCTATCCTTAACAGGAAGATTTGGAAACATCTCAATTCTTCTAATCTTATCTCAGATCGCCAGTATGGCTTTCGTAAGAAGCGCTCTACGGGTGATCTTCTTTCCCTTCTCTCTGACTCTTGGTCCTCCGACCTTCGGCATTTCGGTGAATCTTTTGCTGTGGCGCTGGACATATCAAAAGCCTTCGATAGAGTCTGGCACAAAGCTTTGATTTCTAAACTTCCCTCTTTCGGTATCTATCCTTCTCTCTAATTTCCTTTCCGGACTTTCTATAGGAGCTGTTGTAGACGGCCACCGTTCTTCCTTTAAATCTATTAATAGTTGTGTTCCTTAGGGTTCTGTCCTATCCCCAACACTTTTTCTACTTTTCATTAATGACCTTCTCTCTATTACCTCTTATCATATCCACTCCTATGCTGATGACTCCACCCTTCATTATTCTTTCCAGTTTGAAAAACGTCCAACAGCAGTTGAAAGACTCGAGAAGGGTAGCCTTGGAGGAACTAACCTCTGATCTTTCACTTATTTCAAATTGGGGCAGAGAAAACATGGTTGTTTTCAATGCCTCAAAAACTCAATTCCTTCATCTCTCCACTCGACACAATCTTCCACACAACTCAAGCCTTCATCTATCCATAATATTCTTAGTGTTTCTTTTTCTCGTGATCTTTCTTGGAAAGATCACATTACTTCTCTTTCTAAACAAGCTTCTAAGAGGTTGAGTGTTGTGAGGCGCCTTCAGAATTACTTCACGCCACCCCAGTTGCTTGCTCTGTATAGGGGTGTTGTTCGTCCCTGTATGGAATACGCTTCGCACATCTGGGGTGGTTCCACACACACACAGCTCTCCTAGAGAAGGTGGAGTCTAGGGCATTTCGTCTCATCAACTCTCCTGCTCTTACTAACTCTCTCAAATCTCTTTCTGCCCGTCGAATTGTTGCGTCACTCTCTCTTTACTATCGCTATTACAACAGACACTGCTCTTCTGAACTCTCTCGTCGCATACCTCCTCCATTGAGAAGAGCTCGTGAGACACGCCTTTCTACACAGTCTCATCCTTTCTCTGTTTAACTCTCCGACTCCAGACTTAACCGCTATGCTCAATCTTACATATACTCTACTGGTAAAGTCTGGAACACACTCCCTTCATCTATTTTCCCAACTTCCTTTGACTTGCATACTTTCAAACGCCGTGTATCTGGACACGTTGGCCTCCATCGACCATGAAATAGATCTTTCCCAACTCCGGTGGATTTTGGTAGGCCTCTGGCCTTTGCCCACCGGAGGATATATATATATATATATATATATATATATATATATATATATATATATATATATATATATATATATATATATATATATATATATATATATATATATATATATATATATATATATATATATATTAGGGTCTCGATCTTGGAGGGTGCCAGTGCCAAGTGAGAGGAAATTGACCCCCAAGCTCTTTCGTGATGTATTTTTAATCCAATTAATCGGATAAGCCGATAATTAATCCGCCTAATTCCCTCAATTAATCATGTTAATCCGGATAATTAGTTAATTACATTAATCCCTTAATCCCCGCCCCCTTTTGACCTTTTCAATCCTTTAAGCTCCGCCCCTTTTTTCTTTGTACGTGCCGTCAGGCACGTGCCATCTCTTATTTGGCACTCATGGCTCTCAAGTGCTAGTGTCATGCGCCTAACTCATGCTCTTTCCGGAGTGCCACTTGTAGCTTTTTCTAGCACATGGCACCCTTGGTTAGATCACGCCCACTTGACATGAGGGGAGTGCCAGTGTCAGCGATAGATGGCATTGAGGGTTGAGGATGAGTGCTAGTGCCAGCGATAGATGACACTGAAAGTAAGGAGTCATTCGGCAATATCAGGCCACATTCGATGCCTCATTGGTTACAACGGGATTCATCCGTAACCAATCAGGATGCAGGAACCCTTTCTATTGACTTTGTCAACGTCCGTGGTCTTCGTGCTAATATCGAATCCGTAGAATATCACCTCTCGAACTCTTATCCTAACCTTTTACTTCTGTCTGACACCCATTTGGACAGGGATTCTTTCTCTAAAAACCTTACTGTCTCTAACTACAACTTTTTTCACAGACCAAATAGTGGAGTCTGTGCCTATATTAACATTAACACTCTTGCGACACGTCTCGTAAATCTAGAATCTCCTAATTTCGGTGTTCTGAACATAAACAATAAAATTGTCTTGGAAACCACATATCACAATGGTTGCTAAAGCGGCCTCTAAGAAGCTGGGAATACTATTCAGGTCGCGAGAATTTATTTCTTCTGAGCAGTTGCTCCAATTATATAAGGGTCTTATTCGCCCTTGTGTGGAGTACTGTTCTAACATTTGTGGGGCTCCGGCTCCTCCACTCTTCTGGATAGGGTTGAGTCTAAAGCTAAAAGATTAATGAACTGTTCCCTACTTTCAAACTCTCTTGACCCCCTATCTCTGCGAAGTGACGTTGGCACTATCTCTTTTCTATAGGTACTACAATGGCAGGTGCTCGAAGGAATTGACCTCTCGCATTCCTCAACCTTTGCGTCGCCCAAGGGGTGCCCTGCTTTCGCACCAATTTTGTGTGGATGCTGGAAACCCCAGGATAGCCTGCTGTGGTGCCGCCTCCTTTCCAGCTACCTTGTCCTGTGGAACTCTCTACCATCACCTATTTTTCCTCCTATATTTAAGCTTTCTCTCTTCAAGGCTTCCGTATGTGCCCACCTGAGGGATGTGCGTTAGGTTCGAGTTTGAGTGAGTTTTCTTCCTTTTGTATGCGCACCCTCCTTGAAAAGGGCTCTGCCCGTGAGTGGTGGATTGTAAATATATATATATATATATATATATATATATATATATATATATATATATATATATATATATATATATATATATATATATATATATATATATATATATATATATATATATATATATATATATATATATATATATATATATATATATATATATATATATATATATATATATATATATATATATATATATAGGGATGGAGCGATAAAATTTTTTTTACCGATACCAATTCTAAGACTTTCAACTTTACCGATACCGATTCTGAACTTTGAGGTAACACATATATATATATATATATATATATATATATATATATATATATATATATATATATATATATATATATATATATATATATATATATATATATATATATATATATATATATATATATATATATATATATATATATATATATATATATATCCAATTCCAGTACGACTCCAAGGGCCTGTCAGCGGGGCCAGCACTCTTTTCCATTTAAAATTCCATCTTTCATCAACTGTTCCAACTGATGTGGCCTCAGTGACTCCCCAACTGACTCCATTGATCTCTTCCTAGGTCTCCCTCTCGGTCTTCTTCCTCTTGGGGTCTGTTCTCCCCTCCGAAATTCTCCACACGTGTCCCAACCATCTCAGTCTTGCTGCGTCTATCTTTTTAATATTTTTTTACAACCCCTATACTTTCTCTAATTCTTACGTCTCTTATACTCTCCATTCTAGTCCTTCCCACCATCAACCGCAGCACTTTCATCTCTGCTGCTTGAATTCTGCTTTCTTCTCTTTACTGCTATATCCATTTTTGGTATTGTGCCCTCACCACTTTTCCATATTTCTACATCCTGTTGGTGATATATATATATATATATATATATATATATATATATATATATATATATATATATATATATATATATATATATAATATATATATATATATATATATATATATATATATATATATATATATATATATATATATATATATATATTAAGTAAGAGTTGGGGCAATACCGGAACCTAATCGTTAAACGCCGACTGCCTCGATACACGGTGCTTGAAAGTGTGCAAGTCAAAAGAAGTTGGGAAAACAGAAGAGAGTTCAGCTTTAGATTTAGGCAAAACGGTAGTTGTGCCGTCGGAAGATACTAGAAGGAGGGAAAGAGGAAGAAGCAAAGTTAGAGTTAACATTTTTTTTCCGCAAAATGCCAGAAAGGGTGTGAAGAAGAGCCATTAAGATTATTGCATTTTCAACGAAGAAAAGAGTTTTTGGTGTTGCGGCGGATAGATTTTGCACGATTCCGGGATGAAATTTAAGTTGAATGAGAGTCTGGAGTTTCAAGACTACGGTAATTCCTGAAGGCAGCATCCATGCGGCGAATAGCACGAGAACAAGCAGAGCTAAACCAAGGTTCGTTAGGCTTAGTTGAAGGGAAAGAATATGGAATATACGCCAATGCCAGGGAGAATAACTTCAGTAATAAGCTCGGCACACTCCGAGGGACCCCTCCCACAGAAGCTATATATATATATATATATATATATATATATATATATATATATATATATATATATATATATAATATATATATATATATATATATATATATATATATATATATATATGTGTGTGTGTGTGTGTGTGTGTGTTGCCATCACTCAATCGGCAGAGGCCTTTTCAAGGATGGAGCATAATTAAAGGATAAAGAAAACTCACCCAATCCCGAACCTAACATAGATCCCTTAGGCGGGCACAGACAGAGGATTTAGAGGTTTTTTAAATACAGCAGGAAAAACTGAAGATAGAGTTCCACAGAACAGATGTGGCTGGAAAGGAGTAATTTGCAATGCTCACACAAAGTTCAGGTGCAAGCAAGTCACCCCTTGTGCTGCAAGGGCGACGCAATGGTGGTGAAATGCGAGAGGTCAACTCCTTCGAGCACCAGCCGTTGTATTACCTATAGAAAAAAAAGAGAGTGCGTCAACGTCACCTATCAGAGAAAGAGGATCAAGGGAGTTTGAAAGTAGGGAACTGTTTATTATCCTTATCTAAAAGAAGGGTGGAACCGGAACCACCCAAAATGTGAGAACTGTACTCAGTGCTAGGACGGATAGACCCCTATATAATTGGAGTAATTGTTTAGAAGAAAAAAATTCTCGCAATCTGAACAGAACTCCCTGCTTTTTAGAGGCAACCTTTGTGACATGATGTTTCCAAGATAATTTATTGTTTATGTTCAGACTAGAAATATATACGTTGTTTACAGGTGAGACGAGAGAGCCGCCGAAGGAGATAGGAAAGTGTTTTTTAAAGAAAGATATGAAGCTGAGTTTTCAGAGTTGAATTTCACAAGGTTGTGGTGGCACCACCGGGAAATCCCATCCATATCCAATTAAGTATAACAAGCTGACCTATCCTATACAAAGAGTTGCCTGTCCTAAATTGGATTTGTACTTACAGAGATATAGAATATAAGCCAAAAAATGTAATTAACGGTTAATTGGTAATTGAAAATTTGGGAAGTCAAGAAAACAATGTTTCGTGGTATTCAAAACTTTACAGTCAAAGAAATTCAACATTAAAAAAAATGTAATCCAACGGGCTTAAGTTACTTAAAAAAAAATCTGGTATCGGTCATTTTTTGCCAATTCCGACACAAAAAAATATTCCGATATTTCACTCCATCCCTTATATATATATATATATACTCAAATAAATGGAACTTTAAATTCGCATTACTATTAATGTATAATCATCTAAACATCATCATAATTTACATATTAAGGAATAATGTAAAGACAAGTTCGAATAAAATTTATAAAACAATTTTTGTACTTGATCACAGATTTTTTAAAAAAATCCTTATACATTAAATAAAACTTGTAAAAATGCTTTTATGTAATTTGACTAGTAAGCAGGTTTATATATATATATATATATATATATATATATATATATATATATATATATATATATATATATATATATATATATATATATATATATATATATATATATATATATATATATATATAGGGAGCTACTCGGGCTGCCTTCACGCGGTGCTCTCGACAGTGGAGAAAGTTGCCCCCACAAGCGGGGGAGTAACCCTTGCAGCATATCGGCTGCAAAAGCTCGAAAAAAAAACCCTACCAGCGTAAGTGGGTCATTGCGGAAGAGACTTCCCTGTTCCGCCGGCCAAAATGGCCAAGCTCTCTCACAACCCTCCAACACTAAACAAAACCTTAAAAGCAAACAACTCTCTTCCTTCACCAAAACAACACTGCAACATTCTCGCTCAGCACTACTCAATTATCTCCTAAAAACCCACACACAACAATAGGAAAATAATCCGACAGCTCAAACACACACACTTAGAGCACAATCCAAACATCCCCCCCTTCTCTCACCAGGACACTACCCAGGGAATCAAAACACTCAAAAACTCCCCAGCTACAGGCCCAGATAACATCTAAAACACCTAGGACCAATAGCTACTACATACCTAAGCCAAATATACAACAAATCTTACTCTTACAACTTCATCCCCGCAATATGGAAGAAGGCAATAATTACCCCCAAACTAAAACCCAGGAAAGACCCAAACCTCCCATCTTCATACCGCCCGATCTCCCTCCTATCCACACTATGCAAACTCTTAGAAAAAACTTATTCATACAAACCCCACACTTTCAACATGGATTCAAGAAATTCCACTCAACCACCATGGCCCTCACCACCATCACTCAAAACATAATGAACGGCCTCAACAAAAAACCATCCCACAGGACTATACTCGTTGCCATAGACATCAACAAAGCATTTGATAGTCCCCAGACATAACCTATTCAAAAAACCCTACACTCACCTATACCCAACAATTATAAAAAAATGGATTTCCAACTCTTCTCCAACAAAACCCATCTTTCAAAAACAGTAAAACAGGGAGCCATCCTATTTCCTCTACTATTTAATCTGTGCCCAGCAGACCTACCCACCCCACAAACTCCAAAAATAAAACTAATAACATATGCAGATGACATATCTATTACGATACAAAAGTCTTCCATACCCACGGCCATCACATTCACTCAATCATACATCCAACAACTGGAAACTTGGCTAAAATCAAACAGAATGACAGCTTCCCCTGAAAAATTTTCAATCACTTTTATGACTACCGATAGACACCAGTCTTCCTTCCACCCCCACGTAAAACTAAATAATACCCTCAATCCTCTAAATAAATCTCAAAAGATCCTAGACCTTACATATGACACACACTTCACCTTCTCAAAAGACATTCAAAACATAACCAACACTGAGAACAGGAAATTAAACATCATACGAACACTATCCCAAAACAACTTCAGTAAAGAACTAACCACCCTCACCATAGCATACACACAGTTCATCAGACCAACACTTAATTACGCATCTCCAGCCTGGTACCTGGCCACCTCACCCTCAAACACACACACAAAAAAAAAAACGCTTTTTAAATCATCACAGGATGCATTAGAATCATTCTTCTAATTCAGCATTTACACGAAGAAACAAAAATACTCCCGATCCGTGTTCACCTAGACATAATAGGAACCCAATTCTAAACAAACATTCTAGACATATCACACCCGTTTCACTATACCCTACAAGACTACGTCTAAAATTATCCCCCCTGCCCAATAATACAGTAACATATTCAGAACCGTTCCACCTACTGCAAACAACATATCACTAAAACAAACACATATACAAAATTATCTCAACACCCTCCAACCAAATCACCTACTCAACCAACAACCCTTCGCCATATCAAATACACAAAACACATTATCATACAAAACCCAAATTACCCTATCCAGATTGAGGTCAGGCCACTACTTTAACCTACAAGCATACAAATAGATTCAATATACAAAACACACTATCCCCAATAAGCCAAAGGTTTATGCAAGAACCAGAGACAACAGAACACCTCCTTTTGAGATTCCTTCCTCCCTCACGTCTCCTCTCTGAGAGACCTTTAGGAAAGGCATGAGGCCGTTGCAGATTTCCTGAAAGCAGCGTGGCCATTCCAATGAGGAAGGTCCAAGGAGAAAAAAAAAAAAAAAAAAAAAAAAAAAAAAAAAAAATAAAAAAAAAATAAAAAAAAAAAAAAAAAAAAATATATATATATATATATATATATATATATATATATATATATATATATATATATATATATATATATATATATATATATATATATATATATATATATATATATATATATATATATATATATATATATATATATATATATATATATATATATATATATATATATATATATAATATACGAATTTTTCTTGTGGTAAATGTGGTGTGATTTTCCTTCAATATTGATACGCACTACATCAAGAACTTCACTTGGAGGCCTTTCCAAAACACTTGTTTCAGACTACTTTATGTTTTTTTCCTCAATTGAACCTTTGAATCTTCTTAACTTTTTCATATTTATTTATTTGTATTATTGGCATAATTTACATTTTCTTTGATTACGTTTCCTCGTTTTAACTTTTGTTTCAAAAGGAAGGGAAGAAATATAATTGTTCTTCAGTCCAGTTGGAGGTGCACTTACGTTGTAGTCATCTTTGATTGGATCCACATATGCGAGGTGATCATCTGGCAGTTCAATGGATTCTTCTGAATTACCAAAATTTTCTTCTTTCTTAATGCAAGCACATCCATCATAGGTTTTAAAAGCTTTTAGAGTAACTGTATCATTCAAACCAAGATCATTGTTTACACAAAGTGGAGTAACAACTAATTCCTTTTTTTTTCTTTTAGGAGGAGCTTTAAAGGAACTAAGACTACTGTAATTTTCATTCTTTAAAAACTTATGCCTAGGAAATAAATCAAACCCAGAATTATCATTTTTCTTATTAGTTTTATACTTCTCAATTGCATTAGACTTTAAATTCTTTTTAGCATTTTTATTATTATTATGAACACTATTTTCCTTATGTGGAATGCTAAGTGAAGAAACTGATGATGACCTCAAATTTTTCTTATTTGAATTTTTAGAAGTTTGTTTTGATGGTAAATTGCTAAAAAGCTTTGCGAAACTAGTATCAAAATCGGAGTTATTACAACGACATGGATTCAAAAGTTGACACATATAGGATCTATTTTTTAAAATTTTACAACATTTTGTTATTTTAGGAGCTTTTTCTATTCCACAAACTTCGAAATTTTCACTCTCATTCATTTCACAGAGAAAATTGGCTTGTCCTAAGCTACTGAGTCTGTCTTTTGAATCATCATGATCACTTAAGTAAGCTTCGAAAAATTCTGGTCCCTTTCTTTAAGTCCCCAAACTTATCATGACGCCGACTCATCGTGAACGATTCAATATTTAAATTATAGTGTGAAGGTCTAGAGTATATGTGGTCCTGTGTATCGATAACACTTGAACTATTTTCACAAGAATTTGGGAGTAATTGGCAAGGTATGGCTGAACAATTTTTGACTCTAGAACTGCCCAAATTTTTGTGCACAATTTTTTTTGGCCTTGAGTAATCCTGAATGGATACCAAATTATGACTCAATATATCTAATTCTTTTCGCTCTTTGGTTTCATCTTTCACAGGAACACTGAATTCTAAATCATTATTTTCGTCAACTGTGGCAATAGGCAATTCAAATTCTAACTCATATTCCTCCGACTTAAAACTTACATCAGCCAAAGGGTCATATGCTTCTTCTTCCTCCACTTTAGTGAATATTTCTTGTTTCACCAGACTTGATAAATTATTTTCCTTAACACAAGAAGAGTCTCCATTACCTAACTGCCATTTAATTTCACAATTATTTTCAATAGAATTTTCTGAAAGGTCAGAGGATTCAGATTTACAAAGACATGATTCTGTATCATTATCGACATAGCTCCTATATTGTATGTCTTTATCTTGACTAATATTTATACCTGAAGAGCCTCCTATATCTCTATCACTTAGAAAAGATATGAGATCCTGCCGAGTTCTGGCATTAATATTTCTACTTTCTTCTACACTTTGGAAGTTATTGACTAGAAGATTATATTTATTTTCAAAGAAATTCTCATTTTCATTGGAAGGCATATTAGTAGAAAACATTTTATCATCTAGTGCCACAAAAGGCTCTTGTTGCTGAATGGTATTGCCAGATTGCCATAGTAGAGTATGCTGACTTTTGTGAACACCTTCAAAATCGAAGGTACTGGTGTTCAATTTCTGAAGCAAACTTTCCTCTTCTCTATCAGTCATAGAATGGCTTCCCAAATCTGAATGTATGCCACTGCTGTTATTGATGTAACATTTCAAATCTTTCTCATCTGCAAATGAAAGAATAAACACATAAGCCTCAAATAAAAACACTATCATAAAAGGCAAATATAGTAAATAAATAAATAGTAAAAACCTGTCAAGTAATTGGTAATTTAGAACAAAATAAATAATGCTATTGTACACCAGAAATGTCCATGGTTTTATGAAAGCAACCCTTCTGAGGCTTTCTTTAGCCAAAAAATTAAGCTAAATTTTAGGGTGGTTCGTTATTATTATTTTGAGAAGATGCAAAATAGCCTTGAACATATTAAATTCTTAGTTTCTTTTAAATTTGCTACTATAAAGGCAAACTACTACTTTAAGACACTTAATATAATAAATATAGTACAAAATCTCAACACCTTCTACTAAATTATTATATTATTCATTAAGATTAGAAGATTTGAGGCTGTTTCAAAGGGTAAACAGAAAAATCAAGTTCAGAAATGCAAATTAGAATTATTTGAATTCACATGCCAAGTTTCTTTAAAATATATGCCAATAAAATCTTCAAAGCATCTTAGGCAAATTTCAGAAGGCAACAAATGGTCAAAATTAAAAAATACACGGTTTTCCAAAACTTTCTCCAGGTTTATCAAGTGCAGTTTACACACCAAAGAAAACAATTTGGATTTGTTAATAGGGACCGACTGGGGCTGAAATTTGCCGGAGTTGCCTAAAATTTGTAGAGATCAAAAGCACTGAAATTTTAAGGTTAAGAAAATTAAATATAATTTTAATTGATTTATTTAATTATAAGGAAAGAGTAGAATAGTCAACATTCACTTAAACTAATGATTATATGCATTTTCTCCAAAAAAAAAAAAAAAAAAAAAAAAAAAAAAAAAAAAAAAAAAAAAAAAAAAAAAAAAAAAAAAAAAAAAATTTGTGAATTTTTTTTTTCCTGATTCACAATGATTCAACAAGTTTACTTAGGTAAAACCATAAATTAAAGTTTGAAAAAATGTGATATAAAATTATGAATATAACCTGTATTTATACATATCATTGCTATTTTACTGCTGTGTATCAAACTTCTATCATTTAGTTACATTATTTCAAAATTATTATTTTGTTTTTACTTTCAGTCCCAATGGCTAAAAGATAAGCTTCAGCAGTATAGGAAGGAGTACTTTACAATGTTTCCGGATTGACTCGAAATAGCTAAATGTAACATCTGCAGCCTGGAAATTAGAAGAGGACCCCCGGGTGCCCCAAGTAAAAAAATTTTCAACCAAATCTTTATGGGGGCATCTAAAAATCAAAACACAAAGATGAACATTCATTAGCAAAAGAGGAGCGGTCAAAAGAAACAGAAATTCAGGAAAATATTGAAAAAACAAGAAGAAAAATCTTAATTTTCTTACATTTTGTTTGATTTAATCCATCATTAATAAGTATAATTTGCCATATTAACCCAGACAGGCAAACCCCGGTTTTCTCTGATTTTTAGCCAGGGTTGGTTGAGGCCAGTACACCAGTCAGTTCAAATTTGTTAAGATAGTTTACACATTTTTTGTTAGAATTACTAACTTCAGCAAAATTAAGATTAGGAAATTAAAAAATAAATTATACATTTAATTTGCTAATTAACATTTTTAAAATCAACAAATGTAATTGACATTAGGGTATGTTGTAATATTTTCTTACTTACATTCAGATATATCATATATAGGGACCGACCGGGGCTGGAATTTGGCTGGGGCCGGGGTTCTGGCCGGAGTTTCCTAAAATTTGTAAAGAGGTCTAAAGCACTGAAATTTTAGGTTAAGAAAATTAGATATAAATTTAATTGAGGTTTATTTAATTGTGAGGAAGTAGTAGAATAGCCAACATTCACTTAAATTAATGATTATATGCATTTTCTCCGAAAAAAAAAAAAAAAAAAAAAAAAAAAAAAAAAAAAAAAAAATTTTTAAAAAAAAGTACAAAAATTAAAAAAAATAAAAATTCTAATTCATAATAGTGATTCAACAGGTTTACCTAGGTAAAACCCTAAGGTAAAGTTTGAAAAAATGTAAGATATAAAATTATCAATTTAACCTGTATTTATATATATTATTGTTATTTTATTGTTATGTATCAAACTTGTATCATTTAGCTACATTATTTCAAAATTATTATTTTGTTTTTATTTTCAGTCAATATCGCTAAAAAAAAAAAATCAGCTTCTGCAGTATTGGAGTACTTTACAATGTTTCAGGATAGGCTCGAAATAGCTAAATGTAACATCTGCAGTCAGAAAATTAGAAGAGAACCTCCGGGTGCCACAAGTAAAAAATTTTCAACCAAATCTTTATGGAGTATCTAAAATCAAAACACAAAGATGAACATTTACTAGCAGAAAAGGAGCTATCAAAAGAAACAGAAAAGAAAAAAATCTTAATTTTCTTATATTTTGTTTGAACTTTTTTTTATTATTTGACTGATTGAGCTGAAATTTTCAAGGTTTATGCATTTTTTCACGAAGTTCTGAGTTGATTTCGAGCATTTTTTTTGAGTTATAACGCTTTGAAAGTTATTTGGATCCAAAGTTGAAAGAAAATTAATAACTGGGTCAAAACCACTGGTCCACATGAGCTGAAAATTTAACTGAATAATCTTAGCCCCAATTTCTTGCATTGGTGGGAATAGATTTTCGATATCACGTCTAGAAAAAAAGAAATAAACACTTGAAAAAAATTTGCAAAAATTGTATTCTTCCGGAGGAAAAAATTATTAAAAAAAAAAAAACTCCATCTATCCAAATTTTTTTATTTGTGGATATTGTTTAGAGGAGGGACAGGGCAACAACATTTATTTAGTGCATTATTAAATGCTATTTGTTTGAAACGAGATATAGCCTCTCAAACTTTCGAAATTTTGGAAATTTGGTCAAAAATGGAACCTTTTTGAAGGCTATATCTCGAAACCAACGAATCGCATCGTATATAGAGGAATTTGTAGCCCCACCCCTCCTTTATACATCCACAAAAATAAGAAATGTTCTAGTTGTATTTTTTAAAAAAAATTTTTGTTTGAAAAGGTGGATTTTTTTTCAAAAATATTTTTTTTTATAGTTGGTCAGTTTTTGGCTTATAACATTTTTTCTATAACTCTGGGAACAAAAGTCTATTAGAAGCTTTTATAGCCCATAGAATTTTGAATACATATTCCAACTTTCAGCTCATTTTAAAAAGTGGTTTGGCCCAGCCATTCTTTTGAAAAAGGGTCAAATTTCCAAAAAAAAAAAAAAGAAAAAAAAATTTTTTAACTGTAATAGACTCGGAAAAACGCTAGAAATGGACTTTTCTTACCGGTAAAAAATCTATATACACTAAAAATTTCAGGAGAATCGGCTGAAAATTAAAATAAAATTTTGAAACTGTACTGTCCCTTTAAGTAAAATTTTCCATTTTAACCCCGGCTGGCAAACCCCGGTTTTCCCTGATTTTTAGCCGGAGCCGGGGTCAGTAAAAATGGCCAGGGCCCCGGTCGGTTCATAATCATATATATTTTATGCATATTTTTATACCTTATAGTGAAAAAATAATGGCTGACTGACATTTATTTTAAAAAAAATACATAAAAAGTCGGGAAAATAACTATTGCAAAAAGAGGGTCAAGCTAAACCCCATACCTAATGTTCCCAATACTAGCTTTTCCTTTCTATTGTAAATGAAAATGCATCACCAACCAACCAACCACTAAACTGATAGAATAATAATAAAAAAAAATTCTGATAGCTCTATTTATAGAAATTTTTTAAATACATACTAAGTAGTGAACATATGGATAACTTTTTCTATTTTTCAATGTTTTTGGTGTAAGGTTGGATTAAATTCAGCATACACTGATGCCCATCAATATATTTGGTGCTTGGCTGGATAAAATTCAGTATCCAAAAATGCCCCTAAATTATATGAACATAAGAACAGGTGTTAAAATGTCAAATTACTGATCCCAACAAAAAGTGAATAATAGAAAAAAAAAATTTTTTTTTTTTTTTTTTTTTTTTTTTTTTTTTTTTTTATTTCTTAATAAAGAAACCCTTACCTACACATTCAATAGTGAATCATAAAAACTGAAAAGAGTAACTACTTACATTTGCATAAATCTGATGAATTTAAAATTGGCCTTGGTAATAACACACTCCCAAGGCGATTTTTCTAAATATAAATCACAGTCTGGGTTATCACAATTTACGATAGCTTGCTTTAGAGAAAACTGAATTGGTCGAACTTTTCCAACTTTGCATGTATTACACATATATCCTTCATTCTGAAATGAACAAAAAGTAAGGGTACTGAGAATGAAAATTTAAAAGTTGAATAAACTGCATAAATTTCCTTGAAACAGTTTATTCACATCAGCAGTCTGAGGTGTTTATAATAAACCTCTACAACCAGGCCTCAATCAGTACAAATAATGTGTCTGGCAAACCAGTGATCAAATTTGTCATTTGTTTCATAAAAATTGGTGATAGATCGGCATTTGACATATTTTATAGTCTTCACCTTTTAATATGCAGTGACATCCAAACATTCTACATTTGCATCATGAAGCCTAAGCTCATTTATATTAGAGAATGCAAATATAACTAAGTTCACACTCAATACTTTGAAATTTATAACTACTAATTTGCACTAAAATAATGTCTTGACACTTGGTTGTAGGTATTTTCAATTCTGTTTCTGAAGCGAGTAACTTCCCAAGAGTAACCTCAGCAGTCGTCCCTCTCGGTAGATTAGAAGGGCTTTGTAGTCAAGAAACTCATTTGTAAAAGTATGGAGAGGAGGAAACATTCTTCTACAGTAACAAGTAAAACTTACCTTGTCTTTGTAAGAAAGTGTACCTACCAGCTCTATTGCCAAAACTAAACAAAACAAGGTGGATAAGTTTTTTTTTTTTTTTTTGTAATTCAAACTTATGAAAATACAGAATTATGCACTTTAGGTAAATGTCAGATTAAGGAACAATGTTTTAATTAAGTGAAATAAAAAAAAGTGTTAACAAAAAAATCAAAATAGTGGTTCTCAGAGAATATTGAACCACCTTTTCTTTAAATGCTAAAACATTGGAACACATTTCACATTTTGTTGGGATTGTCAAACAAATGAAATGTGAAAATACTAATTTTCATTCCACTAATTCAATATTTCCTTTCGTTCAATAAACTAAGAAATCTTCAATTTGTAAAAGTGCAAAAACTAGTAACAGCCTAAACATTAATTTCATTTAATAAGAGTCCTCTAAGACTTTTACCGTTTTCATATTTAAATAGGATATTGATAGTTAATTATTAAATCCATACAACACAAGGAAAATTATTTCACATTACAATACTCACTGCCAACTACCAAGTTTTCTCAAGAGTATGGAAACTTTTTTTTTGAAAATTGAAAGTGGCAAAAACTGAAATGGGGGAGAACAAACTGCTTAATACAAGGTAAAGATAACCAGTGCATAATATTTAAAAATTGCTATTCAGCAGGGTTGGTGATTTTTTTGATTTTTTAAAAAAATAAAAAAAAATCAAAAAATTTGATTTTTTTAAAAAATCAAAAAAATTTTGATTTTTTTGATTTTTTTTTTTTTTAAAAAAATAATAAAACTGTTTTTTTTTATTTGTTTTATTTGTCATATTTTTTGATACATAATGATATAACAGATATATTAGTTCCTTCTTACTGTGTTAAAAAACTTTAAAGTAGTTTATATATTAGAAATATAACTTCCTTAATATTTGGTTCAAGATTTCATATAGGGTAATACAAGAATCTGATCTTCATTAATATAATTTATCCAATATAGAACTGTTAGAGTTTAGAATTCCTAATATATATTCAATCAAATCTTCAACAAAATTTTATTGAGCTTTAATCTAATGCAATTTGAGGTTATAGACAAAAGAGAAAACAGAAAAGACAATTCCTTTTAATTTTCAACCATTTAAATTTTTATACAACATTATAAGAAAACAATATTCCTCTATATAAATTATAAAAGAAGAAAATTTAAGCACTTTTGATGCATAATCATTAATCCATAAATTAAATACATAACTTGCAATATATATATATATATATATATATATATATATATATATATATATATATATATATATATATATATATATATATATATATATATATATATATATATATATATATATATATATATATATATATTATTGCAAGTTATGTTTTTAATTTATGGATTAATGATTATGCATCAAAAGTGCTTAAATTTTCTTTCTTTTATAATTTAAATAGAGGAATATTGTTTTCTTATAATGTTGTATAAAAATTTAAATGGTTGAAAATTAAAAGGAATTGTCTTTTCTGTTTTCTCTTTTGTCTATAACCTCAAATTGCATTAGATTAAAGCTCAATAAAATTTTGTTGAAGATTTGATTGAATATATATTAGGAATTCTAAACTCTAACAGTTCTATATTGGATAAATTATATTAATGAAGATCAGATTCTTGTATTACCCTGTATGAAATCTTGAACCAAATATTAAGGAAGTTATATTTCTAATATATAAACTACTTTAAAGTTTTTTAATACAGTAAGAAGGAACTAATATATCTGTTATATCATTATGTATCAAAAAATGACAAAATAAAACAAATAAAAAAAAAAAACAGTTTTATTATTTTTTAAAAAAATCAAAAAAATCAAAAAAATCAAAAAAATCATGATTTTTTCATAAAAAAATCAATTGATTTAATCAACTGATTAAATCAATTTGATTTAATCAATGCCAACCCTGCTATTCAGTAGCTTTTTATTAATATTAAATGAGTAAGACAAGCATTACAGTTAATGAAAAACGCAATTTGGTGGGGTTTTGGAAAAAAAAAATATTTTGACTGAAATATTCAACAAAAATTGAAGACATTTATTGGAGCAAATTTCATGCAAAATTTTCAGCACATTCCCTCTGTCAAAGCGGCTTGATAATTGACAAGTAGATAGTTAAACCATCATTAATATTATTTTAATTGAATTTTTTTGTCTGTCACTCAAAAAACATTGCATGCCCATGAATCCCCATAAGCGGGAATATTCAGATTTTTTTTTTTATTGCAAAATAAAAATATTTTTGTGCATAACTTTTTCTAGCCATCCAAAGTTTATGAAATTTTCAGAGGGTGCATAGTTTGGCAAGATACACATTTTTTATTTAGAACAATATTTTGTATACCAAACGATTATGTTGCTAAGTACAAATTTTTAAAAAAAAATTCCCATGCACAACATCAAAATCCTTGTGTATCCAAAAAAAAATTTATAAATAAAAAATGCATAATTTGCCCAACTGTACAAACTCTGAAAAGCTTTTTCTTTTTTTAATCTAACCATTTTGTTGCTGTGAATAGGAAAGATTTCAAATTAATTTTTTCCCATGTAAAGCAGCAAAAAATTTTCTAAATAAAATGTGTGTATTTGACAATCTATACAACCTTCAAAAACATTTTTGTATACCCAATTATTTTGGTACTGTGCAGGGGAAAATTTTTTTTTCCCATGCACAGTAATAAAATGGTTGGGTATAAAACAAAATAATTCAGAGAATAGTACAATTAAGCAAGAAAGAGATACACTTTTTATTTAAAATTTTTTTTTAAATACTCAACCATTTTGCTGCTGTGCATGGGAAATTTTTAAAAATTTTCCCCATGTACACCACCAATATAACTGGGTACAAAAAATATTAAACTAAATAAAACAATGTGTATTTCGCCCAACTGTACAACCTCTGAAAATTTTGCATAGATTGGTAAAAAAAAATAAAGATATTGCAAATTTTTTTCTGGTTAGTTTTACTCTGTTTTTAAACATTAATATTTTCCAAATGGTAAAGAAAATTTACATTATTTTAAATACAAACACTTACATTTCGTGCTTTTCAAATCCTTTAAGTTTAATTTTTAGGCACAATATATTTTTTTGGAGACAAAAAAAATATATATATATATATATATATATATATATATATATATATATATATATATATATATATATATATATATATATATATATATATATTATTATTAATCTGTGTGAAGCACAAAAAATTGAAATGTGTATACTTTTCTTAAAATTACTTTCAAAATGTTCATAAGCTAAAATATAATTCTTAGCCATTGTTGGCAAAGGCTAAACATTATACAGGTGCCCACGCTCAGATTATACATACACACTTCTCTTGTCTGTTTACATTAAATCATGTGTTTGCAAAAATTTTTATTGGTTTTGAATATTTTAAATAACTAATCAAAATTTTATAAATTTTTTTTTTTTTTTACATTAAATAATGCTTCATTGGAGTATTATTAAATTAAGACTTAATTTAATTTCATAACCCAATTAAATTTATTAAGGAATAAAAAGTAATAACGGTGGTAAACTGGATAGTTGTATATAATGGTGTTGCACAAACATACAACCAGGTCACTAGCTGCCCCTTATATATATATATATATATATATATATATATATATATATATATATATATATATATATATATATATATATATATATATATATATATATATATATATATATATATATATATATTCAAATTTCTGCAATTGACTCCACCCTGCATCATGTGGGATATGGTGTATTATATAAAATATATATATATATATATATATATATATATATATATATATATATATATATATATATATATATATATATATATATGAATTTACAAAATTTAAGTAAACAAAGAGAATGATTATTTTAGTTATATATCAAATTTTTTTAAAAATTCTGAAAAAAAAAAGGGGGAAAATAGCAGGGGGGCAGGAGGGTTTGAGTTGTGACCACACTTGCCAATCCTGGACTGTGGTACACCTCTGGTCTGCAAAATATGTACTAGAATTGTTTATTATTGACAAATACCAAAAATTCCCTTCAAGATAAGAAGTCTTCAAACCATAATAAAGATGATCCAGTCATGTTTTTGCATGTTCGTAAAGGATCTCAATATGATTCACTGAAACAAAAGCCGATTGAAGATCAATGAAGAGCACTAAAGCGTATTGGAACTTTCTTGAGAAGCTTGATGAATAATGTAGTAATTTGGATGAAATCTATATTGCAAATTGGAAAGCTTATTAGAATATTCTAACCACAACATGAGTATTATTGAAAAGTTTTTCCATGATTTTACCCATACATGACAATAAATTAACAGCTCTATAGGCCAATATTGTTTAGATAACAAATCTCTTCCAAGGTGTTAGGGGTAAATTCTCGGAGACCAACTTTTATTAAATACACTAAAAGACTTTCCAAAAATGAATCCTATAGGTGGGGTAAGAACTCATTAGGAATAAAATTAAATCCTGCTGTTACGTTATTCTTGAGGGAACCCAAGACTGCAGTCAATTCTTACATGAGAAATGGCTTTCTCAAGTCACTAAGAACCTCTGACGTGTTTCTGATATATGCCTGTGGGCAATGGATGAGGAATGGACAAAGTTTGTTGAAAATAAGTTGATAACTTCATTGATTTATATCTAGACCAGTAGGCCTGTATGCAACGGCAACATTCTATCAATCAGTTAGGCCTGTATCACAAGGCAAACTTCTGTTATTCAGGTTATGATAAGTCAAACTAAGTATGTTAGAAAATTAAATAATAATATTAATAGGCATAAATGAAATGAAAGCTAAATAATAATAATAATGTCAAAAAATTGCATTGATATATCAGTTTCCATATATCAATATTATATTCAATCTGGCACCATACCTCTCTCTCTCTCTAAAACTTTTAAATATAGGAAATGGAGAAATCTAAGAATGTTACTGCTGCTAAAAGTGTACCATAAGACAGTTTTAAAGACAGTTGATTTAATTTTTGAAGCATAAATTTTTTTTTTATTAATTTTTTGTTTTTTTTTTTCTTTTTATTATATATTTATATTACTATTCTGTGAAAGAAAAGTATGTGTAGAATGCATTTAAACATATTTTGATTTCATATTTTCAATATGGTAAAAAATAGAGGTTCGTGCCAGATCGAATTATTATCCAGTATTATTCCTAACTGCTAAACTAAACACTGTTCTAACAATTTCAAACTACTACTGATAATCACATTCAAATCTTCTTAATCCACAGACTCAAGCCATTACCCATACATTTTGTAACTGAAATTCTAATTAAAATTGCCTACATGAAGAACCCTACACTTTTTATTATTAAAATATGACATACGTTATCAGAATTCAACTTAAAAGAGTACAATGCCTACCAGCTCTATTAGTAGATGTTGATAAAATAGGCTATCACGTTCCCAGAAAAGGTTTTGAGAATTCATGTCGTCCATCATGTTCATAGGTTGTTGCAACTAATTGGTATAGTGTTCCATTTCGGTTATCACAAAATTCAAACATATACAGTATTATAAAATAGCAGACAAACCTCACCTCCTAAAAAGGAAGAGAAAGATGAATAACACAGAACAAGTATTTAAACAATGTGAATAAGCAACATCAGCAATCACCGTCCGTGATCCTTCCATACCATATATAGACTTTGGTTAATTTAAAATTTAAGTGCACGGTTCTTACGGCTTACGAATAAGAAAAATAGCCTGCTGTGTTAAAAACGATTTCAAACACGTTTCAACTAGGGAATAGGGATGCCGAAAAAGTTTCGATATATATCGATATAAATATTTTTTTACGATAGTATCGAAAATATATCGATGATATTTTCAAACCCGATATATCGATATTTTATCCTCAGTATCGAACCAACGATATATTTTTTTTTTTACTTCTAGAAATTTTTAGTAGTTTTCTGCTCTTTTATAAAATAAAATTTAAGCAAAATTTGTGATATTTTTCATGTGCGTGTATATATATATATATATATATATATATATATATATATATATATATATATATATATATATATATATATATATATATATATATATATATATATATATATATATATATATATATATAAAGTAAATGTTAGTTACAGTCTGCTAAACACTCTCGCAGACTAAATTTCATTAAACGTCAAAGTTTAAAGTTTGCTATAGGGGAATCGAACCCGGACCCTATAGCACAAAAGCATAGACTTTTACCTCTACGCTACTGGCGGCTCAAAAGAGAAATCCAAAGAGGAGGCTTATGAACATTAATTCACAAGAACAACCTCCAACGACTTCTCCCAACCGCGCTTGAGTGCAAGGCAAATCAAACCCTAACCTAACCTAACCTAACCTAACCTAACTTAACCTAACCTAACCTAACCTACCTAACCTAACCTAACCTAAACCTAACCTAATCTTTTCAACCTTTCTAACCTAAGCAAAACGTTTGTATCTCTCTCTCTCTCTCTCTCTCTCTCTCTCTCTCTCTCTATATATATATATATATATATATATATATATATATATATATATATATATATATATATATATATATTATAGATAAATCTTTATATTTTATATTTATTGATAGATTTTGAAGTATCAAAATCTCCCTAAAAAAATCTATTAAAAAGATGGCAACACTCCATGTTTATCACTACTTGTTGACTAAAAAGCGAGGTTGTTGTTCGCTTGCGTCTTGCTATTGAAATTATGTCGGTGTAAATCACTTTGGCAGTTAAGTTTAACATTTTTTAACTACATCGCCCATATTGACTTTTAAGAAAATCTTCCAGAACGTAATGTATTAACTAATTAAACTAATATAGCCTAATTGTAGTTATATATTCTATTAAAAAGCCTTAGGCAGGAGTTCTTATAAAGCTTTGTGAAAGAAGTTGGGGCCTAACTTGAGCTACTCTTCCCTCTTACCTTTTAAATCTTACTATTTGAATTAAATTGACTTTTGATTGCTTGGGTTGGGTTAGTTTATTAACTTGAATTGTATGATTGTTGTGAATCATTGTTTAATCTCTAGGCCTTGGGTTTTGGATCAGAGATTTGTAGGTTCTTGCTTAGGTTTATGTTTATGTTTCTACATTGGCTGTAAAGTTACTGTTAAAATTTACTTATGCGCTTAAACTAATAAGCCACTCATCCAAATATAATTTAATTTTGGAAATCAAAGAAAATCCAATTTCATTATAGAATTTGCAGAACAATTTAAATGGTGAGTTCTTTTGTATAATTTCCTTTTATTAATTTGTAGGCTAAACTTTTAGAAGAATTAAGGTTTATTCTTGGCAAAAGCAGAAACTATCTGCATAAGCGTTTTCAAGGGTTTCACGCCACAGAGAATCCCTAAATCTTTCCAAAATTAATTTATAAATACTTGAACAAGATACTACATGCTTGTGATTATCTAAATGCTAAGATAGACCCGAAGTCTATTGGATTAGCCTATTTTAATCGTAATTTTACTCACCTTTAGCTTAATTAAGTTTCTTTGATTACTTGGGATTTACTTTAACTTGGATGAAGGCTTATTAAATTAAATTTTACTGTTTAACTAATTGAATTACTTATTAAATTAAATTTTGATGTTTAACAAATTGAATTGCTTGTTAATTTTGAAATGGCGGAGTTTGAAGAATGCCAATCGTTAAATCGCCTGCTTGTTATTGAAAGACAGGATATGAAACGACGTATTGAAGTAACAATGGCTAGGGTTAGTACTAGTTCTTGTTCTTCCTTTATAAAAGATAAAATAAGCGAAGTTAAAAATTGCATTAAATCATTAGAAAAGGTTGACAAAAGTATTTTATCCAATATCGTAAAGTTTGAAAATTTAGATGAATTTTATATAACTGAACGTGATACTGCCTATGACTATAAAATTGATATTGAAGAAAAAATTGCTATTATTGCGGAGAATTTAACTAAATCTAGCACCCCTTCCCATTCTAGCGAAGTGTCTGTCCCTCCTATTTCCAACCCTCCTGAAGTTGCTAATTCTAATAACAGTGATAGACCTGCTTCTAATTTAAGTTTATTTAGAGGTGTAAAAGAGCCTCCTATTCAAATTGGTAGATTTGAAGGGGACGAAGAAGATAAATTAGCTTTTTCTCGTTTTCTTTCTAAATTTAATACCCTAATTGGTAGTAACTCCATTTACTCTGATGAAGAAAAATTTATTCATTTAACTAGTAATCTTGGGCCTACCGCTTATGAGATGGTTAAACACCTTAGCCCAGAAGGTTCAAATTACAATGTTGCATTAAATATTTTAAAGACTGAGTATCTAGATAAAGATTTTATTGTTCAGAAAATTATTGTTAGATTGCTTGAAATAACCCCTCCACCTGAGGATGATTTTACAGCCTTAAAACAGTTTTTAAATGAAGTTAAAGCTTTGGTATATGACCTTAAATCTTATAGTGTTGATTTACTTATGCCTGAAACTGCTGGGTTTCTAATGATTAGTACAGCCGTAGTTTATAAGTTGCCTCCAAAATTTGCTAATGCCTTAATTGATAAAGTACAGTCGAATTACCCTAATATCTTAGATTTGTTTGATAACTCCTCTACATTACTTAGACGATTGGAACTAACTCTCAGAAATCAGCCTCAACCTAAGCATGATTATTTTAACTTTAGGAGAAATAAATTTGGTAGAAACAATAATAGTAATAGCCTTAATAAAAATACTAACAATGGTTATGAGTATAAAAAGCTTGCTAATTATGATGATGGCCATAATGAGGGCTATGGTAGAGATAAGTTCTCTCATTTTAGTCATCCTAAACCTTCGCTTGAAAACTTTAAAATTTCCCAAAATTCCCCCAAACCCCATGTTCCTTCTAAAACTAAGGGTCCCAATCTACCTTTTCCTTGTAAATTTTGCAATGGGGCTGGTCACACCATGAACAAATGTCCAGCCTACCCTGATATTGAATCTAGATTAAATAGGTGTGATCAGTTAAACATTTGTAGATTCTGTTCTAGTGTCAAGCATGATACTGATGAATGCCCTGGTAATCATGACAACTTTTTAGATTATGCTTGTATGTATTGTAATCTTCATACTCATATTTCTGCATTATGTCAAAAGGGTCATCCTCTTAAATCTAAAAGCCAGATTCAGGTAATTCCTGATGGAGAGGCTGATTAATCTAAATGAAAATATTATTTTAGTTTTAAGTAGTTTGTATTATTTAATTTTAAGGTATTTGTAGGATTATTTTAGCATTGTAAAGATTAGATTTAGATTTAAATTTGTAGGCTTGCATGGTAGAAAATATCTTGTTGATGCTAGATTGATTTGACTTTATTGATCTAAAATTTTGATTTTGCTTAATTCAAATTTAAATTTAAATTTAAATTTAAATTCTTTTCTGTTGGGAGAATATGATAAATCTTTATATTTTATATTTATTGATAGATTTTGAAGTATCAAAATCTCCCTAAAAAAATCTATTAAAAAGATGGCAACACTCCATGTTTATCACTACTTGTTGACTAAAAAGCGAGGTAGTTGTTCGCTTGCGTCTTGCTATTAAAACGATGTCGGTGTAAATCACTTTGGCAGTTAAGTTTAACATTTTTTAACTACATCGCCCATATTGACTTTTAAGAAAATCTTCCAGAACGTAATGTATAGCCTAATTGTAGTTATATATTCTATTAAAAAGCCTTAGGCAGGAGTTCTTATAAAGCTTTGTGAAAGAAGTTGGGGCCTAACTTGAGCTACTCTTCCCTCTTACCTTTTAAATCTTACTATTTGAATTAAATTGACTTTTGATTGCTTGGGTTGGGTTAGTTTATTAACTTGAATTGTATGATTGTTGTGAATCATTGTTTACTCTAGGCCTTGGGTTTTGGATCAGAGATTTGTAGGTTCTTGCTTAGGTTTATGTTTATGTTTCTACATTGGCTGTAAAGTTACTGTTAAAATTTACTTATGCGCTTAAACTAATAAGCCACTCATCCAAATATAATTTAATTTTGGAAATCAAAGAAAATCCAATTTCATTATAGAATTTGCAGAACAATTTAAATGGTGAGTTCTTTTGTATAATTTCCTTTTATTAATTTGTAGGCTAAACTTTTAGAAGAATTAAGGTTTATTCTTGGCAAAAGCAGAAACTATCTGCATAAGCGTTTTCAAGGGTTTCACGCCACAGAGAATCCCTAATAATATATATATATATATATATATATATATATATATATATATATATATATATATATATATTATATATATAATATATATATATATATATATATATATATATATATTATGAAAACAAGAAATAAAAAATCGAATAAATAATTAAAAAAATAATAGAACTAAAATTAAATATAAAAATAAACCGTATTTTATACTTTTTAAACTTCATATTATATATATATTTATATACATTACCAAAGTTTTAAGGTAAATTTAATTTTTCTCAAATGTATTGAAAATTGTTAGGGTATTTTTTACAGTTTTAGAAAAGAGCGCATCAAATAAACTTGTGCCATAAATTGCACCATATCCCGCATGATGCAGGGTGGTGTCAATTGCAGAAAGTTTTAATATTCATGCAATCATACGTGGGAAGAAAACTTGGTTGAAAAGGGTTCCCAGCCTCTAGACTGCGACGAAATAATCATCCTTTATTGACCAGAAGTTACTTTTAACTTAATTCCTTTTTTTTCTTTTAATATATAATTTTCCATTTTACTGCCAAAAGTACGTTGTGCCGAAAGATGTGTTTCATTACAAAAAATAATTTTATTGAATTTCTGTTAACTTCATTTCAAAAAATATACTGAAAATTTATAACGAAATATATATATATATATATATATATATATATATATATATATATATATATATATATATATATATATATATATATATATATATATATATATATATATATATATATATATATATATATATTATTTAATTTTGGTCAATATCATTCTTCTTATTAACAAACTCTGCAACCTCAGGATGAAGATCTCAAAGCCTCATATCCAACAAACAGCCTGCCCTTCTGCTCTCTTGTCTTCTTTTTTCTTTCTCTCTCTTCTGCTTTTCTCATTTCTTTTCTTCTGACTTCCTTATGATATTTTCTGACTTTCTTCTTCCCATCTGCTTCCAACCACATCCACTCTCAAAGGTAGTGGAATCATATATATATATATATATATATATATATATATATATATATATATATATATATATAATATATATATATATATATATATATATATATATATATATATATTGTAGCTAGCAGGGCTCTCCGCGCTTAATTGTATTAATTTACACTGTGGAATCAGAACCAATTTTCGTTCCCGCTTGTTTCGATTCGTGACGTAGGGACGCTATGAAGAACGCCTCACTCTTACTTAGGCTTACTATTGTGTGAACGCCGTTTGCTTTTTATTTTGCTGCTACTAGTAGTTATTTTGTTTAAACCACAACAATCAGTGATTATTTGCCATTATATCTTACATGCAATTATCGCTAATATTGCATCTCAAGCAATTCTTTGTACTATCTGCTAAGTGTCCTTCAGAGTAATCCTTGCCATCAGAAGATACTTCTGGGCCTACTGTACACTGCAGTAATATTCTCAGCCATCAGTGAATTCCTCCTAATTCTTTGGCACAGCCAGGCTGATAAGTTACTAGATAGGGTTCCTGCTTTTAATTTCTTGTGCAAACCAGAATCATTTATTTTTGTGTAAAATAAAGAACAAAACCCAGCCTTCCTTTTCCTACCTCCACTTACCATCTAAGGGCCCGCTAACCTCAACTAAAGATTGATGACCCCAGGAGTGTTTGTTCTGGATTGGACGCAGCAGGAACATAGAAACTTCAACATTGGAACCCTTCTAGTGGGCCTCCTTCATATATAATTACTACTTAATTTTTTATTATTTTTAATTATTTTATTTTTTATCTCATATATATATTTTACATTTTTGCAAATTAATATTTCTTTTTATTAATTTATTTTATTTTATATTTTTGTCTTTTATATATAATATATATATTATATATATATATATATATATATATATATATATATATATATATATATATATATATATATATATATATATATATATATATATATATATATACTATAGTTGGATGAAATTGGACTTCTATGTGGAAGTTGTAATAAAAAGGAAGGCTGGTTTTATGTTCTTTTATTTTCACAAAATATAGGAATCTGGTAGTGAACAACAACTAGTATGTACAACAGGAACCCTGTCTAGCAACCTTACTAATCTGTCAACTAGAGGCTATTGATAAATCTTCCTCAGGTTGGTGGTCACCAAGAAAAGTAACAGGCCAAAGATGATGTTTTGACGGTGGAGGCCACACTGTAGAGCACTGTGCAGATAATAAAAATATTGCTTGAGATGCAATATTGGCGAAACT
>SEYY01010760.1:5000-7500 GCA_009176605.1 Armadillidium nasatum
TAATAATGGAAAAAAATAAAATAAAAAATAGTATAATAATAATAATAATAATAATAATAATAATAATAATAATAATATAATAATAATAATAATAATAATTACACTTTCCTTGAGACAAAGAATAGCATCCAAATATTGTAATTTGGTCAGTCGAATTCTCTCCGTGGCACGAAAAGGTCTTGTGACAGAACAGAGCTCTCCCAGGCTCCTCCTCTCTTTTGAAAGGGTTAGAGATTGGTATACAAAGAAACTCTTTTTTTTTTATATTTGTTTGTTTTTTTGTTTTCATTTTTTTGGGTCTTTTTTTTCTTTTTTTTTTTAATTTTAAATTTCAATTTTTGGTTTTCGTGGAGGAAAAGTTGAACTGGAATTAAGATTTATCTGTTATTGAGTTTTTCAGTGTAAGTTCACTTACAGATAAATGTTATATATATATATATATATATATATATATATATATATATATATATATATATAATATATATATATATATATATATATATATATATATATATATATAATATATATATATATATATATATATATATTAGTGATGTTGTGATTATTAAATTTTGCAAACATCGATTAATTGGCTTATTTAATGATCACTGATACCGATTAATCGATATTTATTATACGAGTTGTAAATAACATTTTTTGTTTCAAAAATTATTCTAAACATACAACATGTCAACGACATATTGTAAAATTTAAATAATAATAATAATAATAATAATAATAATAATAATAATAATAATAATAATAATAATAATAATAATAATAATAATAATAATAATAATAAATAATAATAATAATAATAATAATTTGAAATAAATTTTATTTTAATTTTAATAATAAATAATAATAATAATTAATAATAATAATATAATAATAATAAATAATAATAATAATAATAATAATAATAATAATAATAAAATAAAAATTAATTTAATAATAATAATAATAATAATATTAATAAATAATAATAATAATATTAATAATATTGAAAATAAAATAATAATTCATGTTAATAATAATAATAATAATAATAATAATAATAATAATAATAATAATAATAATAATAATAATAATATTAATAATAATAATAATAATAATAATAATAATAATAATAATAATAATAATAATAATAAAAACAATAATTAGTAATGGAAGTTTTATTGTAAGCAGGACCGGGAAGTTTGGGTATAATTAGCAGGAACCAACTCCAGTTTCAGTTCTATACCACTTTTAAAATACCCTGCTCCTACTCAACCTATTTTAAGGTCGACCACCTCCAACTCCAGCTCTGGTTCTTCAGCCATGATTTAAACCGCTAATAAACCTTTGCATGTTTTATATTTCTCGGTATGATCGATTTTATGCTTAAATATTTCAATGTCACTTTAATACAGAAGGAAAAGTGTTCGAATGTTGTACCTCCCAATACCATATTTCACTTCAGTAAGGCTTGTAGGTTTCCATTAATAATAATAATAATAATAATAATAATAATAATAATAATAATAATAATAATAATAATAATAAATAATATAAAATTACATTTATTAACATTTAAATCTAAAATTATTTAAGTCATCTTTATCTATAGAGTTAATAATTATGGAAAATGATGACAACTAATAATTTTCAAGGGAAAAAAATTATATATATATATATATATATATATATATATATATATATATATATATATATTATATATATATATATATATATATATATATATATATATATATATATATATATATATATAATATATATATATATTATATATAGGTATATACTACCTAGAAAGTTTCCTCTCCTCGAATAGGGCATGCCCGTGAGATGTGAACTTTTTTTATTTAAAAAAAAAAAAATATATCGAGGAGAGAGAGAGAGAGAGAGAGAGAGAGAGAGAGAGAGAGAGAGAGAGAGAGAGAGAGAGAGAGAGAGAGAGAGAGAGAGAGAGAGAGAGAGAGCAATCAATACCTATGATGTGTGGCCTTAAAACAAACAAAAAAAAATGATTAATTCAAATGAATTATATGTTCATGTAGAAAAAGTATTTATTTAAAGTTTCTCATAATATTTTGAGAAAGGAAAATGAAGATTTTCTTCTACGTTTTTTTTCTTATCTGTTTTCAATTCTTCTACGTTTTCTTTTTATTATCTGTTTTTCATATCTTGTTGCAAAAGATCACAACATTCATTCAAATCATTGCTGAACCTTTTTGAAGACATCATGGTCCTATGGGATCAGCAGGATATTGTTTAAGAATCTCCTCCAATAGAGGATTCTTTCTTAAGTAGAGAAATTAATTCAACACATTCTACGATTGGTAAAATGATTCAGAATACAACAGACCTCTTCTCCCTCTTCTGGTTTCATGTGCCAAATTTTTATGGAATATTTTCCTAGAAAAGAAAACAACTCTTCGGCCTTTGATTTATGACAGCAACAAAAATTTTGTAAAGTGCAATTTTTATCCCTCTTACTGAT
>SEYY01010760.1:20000-22500 GCA_009176605.1 Armadillidium nasatum
ATATATATATATAATATATATATATATATATATATATTATATATATATATATATATATATATATATATATATATATATATATATATGCAAAGGTTTACTGAATAAGTAATAATAATAATAATAATAATAGTAATAATAATAATAAATAATAGTATATAATAATAAATAATAATAATAATAATAATAATAATAATAATAATAATAATAATAATAATAATATAATAATAATAATAATAATAATAATAAATAATAAAATAATATCGGGGACACAATGTAATATATTTTATGAATAAATAAATTTTATACTTCTTGCTTTGTAATTTTTTAACATTAATTTCCTAATTACAATTATTATTATTAATACTAATATGTTATTAAAAATAATGGATAAAAATTGTTCGAAAAAAAAAAAAAAAAAAAAAAAAAAAAAATTTTTATTTTTTTTTATTTATTATTAATTCATTTTATTACTTTTTATTCTTATATTTTTTTCATTCATTTTTAAAAAATTTCTTTTAAAAATCAAAGAATCAAATCCAAGGTCGAAATGGAAAATTAAAATTCAATATTTGTTGTTGGGTTTTGAAAATAGGTTTTCTTACTAATAATAAATAATAATGAATATATAATAATAATAATAATAATAATAATAATAATAATATAATAGAATAAAAGATAATAAAAAAGTTATAATAATAATAATAATAAAAATAATAATAATAAGAATAATAATAAATAATAATAATAATAAAAACTAACAATAATAATAATACTAATAGTAATATTAAAAACAACAATAATAATAATATTAAAAATAATGAATATGATAATAACAGATAATAATAATAATAATATAATAATATAATATAATAATATATAATAATAATAATAATAATAATAATAATATGCAAATAATAATAATAATAAAAATAATATTAAGATATAATAATAATAGTAATAATTAATATATAATAGAATATTAAAAAATAATAATAATATAATAATATTAATTAATAATTATTAATAATTAATATTAATGATAATAATAATATAATTATTATAATAATAATAATATGATAATAATAATAATAATATAAAATAATAAGATAATAATAATAATAATAATAATAATGATAATATAATAAAATAATAATAATAATATAAAAATAATAATAATATAATAATAATAATAATAATAATAATAATAATAATAGCGATAATAATAATAATAATATTAATGATAGTAATATCGATAATAATAATAATAATAACAACAATAATAATAATAATTTTAATAATAATAATAATAATAATAATAATAATAATAATAATAAAAAGGAGGAGGAGAAGAAGAATTATTCAGGTATGTATGCATGTAATATTATGAATGCAACAATGTTCTCATTATTATTTTGAATGAAATGCACAAAATAGGAAAAAAAATTTGCAATGAAGATTTTTTCAAATAAAGGTGTCATGTGTGAAGTTTAAAGTAAGGAGTAGAGTCACAAGATTACGGATGGAATTAATGCTTGAGGAAAATAAATTTTATTTTGAATTAAAGTGAGATTTGGAGCCGTAGTCAATTTATTCTAAAATTTTGGATCCGAATCCGGATCCGGCGCGGGAAAATGATTTAAAAGCCCACTAGCCATGGCTTAAAAAACTCAAATTCATGTTACAAACACTAAACTTCTTTTCAGTTTTATGATAAAGTACGAGTCAGCTTATAAGTTTTTATTAACAATAATGTAAAAATCGTCTCTTGATAATACAAACACAACAAAATACTTCACATTATGTAATCCCAAGGCTGGAGTAGCATTTGTTTGAGTAAGACGTGTAGGGAAAGACAGCAACAAATCCTTCGCCATTTTTTACAACCAATATTTTTTGTAATATTTCTTTGCATACATTGTATTCATCTTTTTCCTTAAATATTTAAAGATTAAGGTATAAGAGTAGTACTTATAAGTAACATTTAAGGACTTTTCCTACGTTGTTTTGTAAATCTGTAATTTCACTGTAATGTGAAATAATAAGAAAACATGAAAATTATTTGATATTATTGAAAGTAAAGGTAATTACTGCTTTAGTATTTATGCCCTCTTTTTTATATAAACTAAATTCTTAGGTCATTCTTTACTCCCCTATTTGATAGACCAAAAATTTAAAAAAAAAAAAAATTAAAAAAAAATAAAAATAAAAAAAAAATAAAAGAATAAATAAATAAATAAGTAATAATAATAATTTCCTTAGAATAATGCTTGATCAACTGAAATACAACAAAATTAGTTAGCAATATTTCAAAATGCATGGAAAGTACATCTGAAGATGTATGATAAGAAATATATAAAATAGTTTTCTTAAATTGAAGAACTCCGCAAAGAATCAGTTGTGTGTTTATAATAAAAATTTTGAATTTTCGGTTCCCATTTTTGTGATTGAAAAAATAAAAATAAATGCGTAGATCTACAATCATTTGGAAAGTGCTTCTAAT
>SEYY01010761.1:2500-12500 GCA_009176605.1 Armadillidium nasatum
TATATATATATATATATATATATAATATATATATATATATATATATATATATATATATATATATATATATATATATATATATATATATATATATATATATATATATATATATATATATTATAGATCCGACAATGTCCTGCAATTATTTTACTTTTGCTTAATCGCCGTTGATATCCTCGACCATTTGCAATAAGAACAGGAATGTCTCATATTTTTAAACGTTTTGTTGCAAAGGACATATTGTTTTTTCCTGTCTATAATAAATATATTATATGTATATATATATATATATATATATATATATATATTTTTTATATATTTAGGTGTTCAATGTTCACACAGCTTGGCTTTCTTCTAGTTCTCATGATACAGCTGGTGAACGTGCCTTCCATTTCGCTATCCAAAACGACCTGGAGCAGTTGGTGCAGCTCTTACTCGTATCCCTGATCGTCTTGGAGATGAACCCAACGTTCTAGACCTTTTCCTAACTTCTAATCCTTCTCCTTATACTGTTAAACTCTTTCCTCCTCTGGGTTCCGATCATCTTCTTATCTCTGTATCCTTCCTATCTCTTCAAGTCTTCCGCAGGAAAGACCCCCTTCTACGGAAAGGAAACGCTTGTGGCACTTCGGTGCCGCAAACTGGTCGGACTTGCGGTCGTACTTCTTTGATTTCCCGTGGAATGATTACTGTTCCGTGGGAGGGGTTCCTGGAGTGTGCAGAACGCATTACCGAGGTGATTCTCTGGCATGGAGGCGTACATTCCATATTCTTTCCCTTCCTACTAAACCTAATAAACCTTGGTTTAACTCTGCTTGTTCTCGTGCTATCCGCCGCAGGGATGCTGCCTTCAGGGATTAGTCGTCTTCAAACTCCTGAAACTCACGCTACTTATATTTCATCCCGGAATCGTGCAAAATCTATCCTTCGTAACACTAAAAACTCCTTTCTCCGTAAAAAATGCAATAATTTTTTTCCTCTTTTCCTTCATTCTTTTTTTTTGCAAAAAATGTCAACTCTAACTTTGCTTCTTCCTCTTTCCCTCCTTAATATTTCGACGCACAACTGCTGTTTTACCTTCTTCTAAAGCTGAACTCTTTGCTCAAACTTTTGCCTCTAATTCAATTAGATGATTCCGGAGCTGTTCCTCTCCTTCAACCCCCTCTAACTCAATTATGCCTACATTAGAATTTCTTCTAAAGATGTCATTTCCTGCTCTCTCTGAGCTAATACTAAGAAGGCGTACGGTCCTGATGTATTCCTCCTGTGGTTCTCAAAACTTGTGCTTCCGAGCTTGCACCCTGCCTCGGTAAACTATTTCGTCTTTGTCTATCTACTTCAACCTTCCCTTCTTGCTGGAAACGTGCGCTCATTCAACCTGTGCCGAAGAAGGGGGACCCCTCTCAACCCTCCAACTACCGTCCTAATTCTTTAACCTCCGTTCTTCTAAAGTTTTCGAATCTATCCTTAACAGGAAGATTTGGAAGCATCTTAATTCTTCTAATCTTATCTCTGATCGCCAGTATGGCTTTCGTAAGAAACGCTCTACAGGTGATCTTCTTTCCTTCTCTCTGAATCTTGGTCCCGCTATTCGGCATTTCGGTGAATCTTTTGCTGTCGCGCTGGACATATCGAAAGCCTTCGATAGAGTCTGGCACAAAGCTTTGATTTCTAAACTTCCCTCTTTCGGTATCTATCCTTCTCTCTGTGATCTTTCTCGCTAATTTCCTTTCCGGTCGTTCTATAGCAGCTGTTGTAGACGGCCACCGTTCATCCTTTAAATCTATTAATAGTGGTGTTCCTCAGGGTTCTGTACTATCACCAACACTTTTTCTACTCTTCATTAATGACCTTCTCCATCAACCTCATCTCCTATCCACTCCTATGCTGATGACTCCACCCTTCATTATTCCTTCCATTTTGAAAAACGTCCCACCCAACAGCAGTTGATAGACTCGAGAAGGGTAGCCTGGAACAACTAACCTCTGATCTTTCCCGTATTTCAAATTGGGGCAGAGAAAACATGGTTGTTTTCAATGCCTCAAAACTCAGTTCCTCCATCTCTCCACTCGACACAATCTTCCACACAACTATGATATCTTCTTCGAAAACACACAACTCAAGCCTTCATCTGTCCTTAATATTCTTGGTGTTTCTTTTTCTCGTGATCTTTCTTGGAAAGAATCACATTACTTCTCTTTCTAAACAAGCTTCTAAGAGGTGGGTGTTCTGAGGCGCCTTCAGAATTACTTCACGCCACCCCAGTTGCTTGCTCTGTATAGGGGTGTTGTTCGTCCCTGTATGGAGTATGCTTCGCACATCTGGGGTGGTTCCACACATACAGCTCTCTTAGAGAAGGTGGAGTCAAGGGCATTTCGTCTCATCAACTCTCCTACTCTACTAACTCTCTTCAATCTCTTTCTGCCCGTCGAATTGTTGCGTCACTCTCTCTTTACTATCGCTATACAACAGACACTGCTCTTCTGAACTCTCTCGTCGCATACCTCCTCCATTGAGAAGAGCTCGTGCGACACGCCTTTCTACACATTCTCATCCTTTCTCTGTCCAACTCTCCGACCCCAGACTTAACCGCTATGCTCAGTCTTACATATACTCTACTGGTAAAGTCTGGAACATACTCCCTTCATCTGTTTTCCCAACTTCCTTTGACTTGCATACTTTCAAACGCCGTGTGTCTGGACACGTCGGCCACCATCGACCATGATTATAGACTTTTCCCAACTCCGGTGGAATTTGGTAGGCCTCCTGGCCTTTGCCCACCGGAGGAGACATAAAAAAAAAAAAAAAAAAAAAAATATATATATATACAGTCCCTGTTCACAAACATTCCTCTTAAAGAGACCTGTAAAATCACTAGTGACAGTTTATTTCCATCTCCAGTCACAAGATTTATGACCTAAATAAGACACAGTTTTAGAAGAATCGAATAATTCATTATCATTTTTGTAGTTTTGGTAAAGCTTAACAACGGTTCTTTCCACACTTCAGTTTTTTGAAAACCTTCCATAACAATGCTTAAAATGAATTTCTTTATTTTTGTTCCTATTAAACATAAATTATCTGCATTACAATGCAGTCTATTTAAAGCATTCAAACTCTGGTCCTCACGGGTGAAATTTCATGATGAAATCCAATATTTTCATAAATCTGCTAATTATATTCTATTCCCTCCTCATCTGTTTTCGAGCATAATTTCAAAATTTCTTAATAATTTCTATTTTCTAAGACAGTCTCTTATTAATGTACCCAAACAAAAAGTTTATTTAAAAAATCTCATTTATAAGCCTCTTTACTACCAATGTTATAACATTTCAAACATTTCAAAGCTCTTCATTACAGTGGCAATTCTTATAGGTCCAGTTTGTCTTTTTCCCAACTAATCAAAAAATCTTATATTTTTTTAGACAAAAAGATGTGATTCAAAATGGTTTAAGATCATCAGTTACATACATGTACACATGTACGGACTGCAGTTCCTGTTACTTAGGATAAACAGGTCTACATTTAATTTCAGGATCTGCAAATACTTGAAAGTCAAACAGATCCAACCTTCAATTAGCTTCCCCAGAATTATCGTCCATTCGTTTACATAGTTGGATTATCAAAACTCAAGAAACAACTTCTAAATTATGGTCTCGGAAGTTGATTCCTTGGATAAAAAAATCTTAGAGAGTCTATTTTAAAATCTCAAGCAAGATTTAAATAACAGCCTTCGAAAACACTCTTTTTTACATTAATTCTTGTTGGTTTTATAAAAAATATTATTAATGTTTATTATCATTATTGTCGCATGTTTATTTTAGTTTTTTACATTGCTGAGTTTTTTTTTTTTTTTTTTTTTTTTTTTTTTTTTTTTTTTTTTTAAGATAATTTTTATTTGAGGAATTATTTTATCATGATTTTAATAATTATTATTACCACTAAAACATGCTATTTCAAAAATTAATTTACTAATGCCTTAACCAACTAACTGAATATATACATATTGTAAATTTTACTATTTAATTAAACAAAAATCTTTGTAACTGAAATAATTACAAATTTCCTCCAGACAAATTAAATTTTGTTTCTTCTATAATTTCCTCACTAATAAATATGTTTTGAGTTTTTTATATTCTTAATAATTTTGTATGTTTTATATTTTCATTTATAAAACATATACATAATTTTATAAATTTTTTTTCGTTCATTTTCATTTTACTTATTGCAATTTTAATTTATATTATTGTGATTTCAATTTTTATAGATTTTTTTTATGCATGATTTAAGAAAACTAAAAACTTTAGATTAATAAAATGTCTTCTTGTCCCTTAAATATATATATATAATATATATATATATATATATATATATATATATATATATATATATATATATATATATATATATATATATATATATATATATATATATTTATATATATATATATATATATATATATATATATATATATATATATATATATATAATATATATATATATATATATATATATATATATATATATATATATATATATATATATATATATATATATATATATATATATATATATATATATATATATATATATATATATATAATACAAGAAACACAAAACTATCGTGCTTACTTTTAAGAATTTTTCACGCCCGTATAATCAAAATGGACCTGAGACGGGACTTGCCCTACGAGCCTAAACTTCCAAATCTTCCTGTTAAGGATAGATTCGAAAACTTTAGAAAGAACGGAGGTTAAAGAAATAGGACGATAGTTAGAGGGCTGAAAGGGATTCCCCTTCTTCGGCACAGGTTGAATGAGCGCACGTTTCCAGCTAGAAGGGAAGGTCGAAGTAGAAAGGCAAGGACGAAATAGTTTACCAAGGAAGGGTGCCAGCTCGGAAGCACAAGTTTTGAGAACCGCAAGAGGAATACCATCAGGACCATAAGCTTTCTTTGTGTTAAGCTCAGAGAGAGTAGAAATGACATCTTTTGAAGAAATTTTAATGTTACGCATAAATGAGTTGGAGGGGTTGAAGGAGGAGGAATAGAGTTAGAAGCAAGGTAGAGTTAGAAGCAAAAGTATGAGCGAAGAGTTCAGCTTTAGTTGAAGGTAAAATGGCAGCTGTGCCAATTGAAGAGACTAGAGGAGTGAAAGAGGAAGAAGCAAAGTTAGAGTTAACATTTTTTGCAAAATGCCAGAAAGGTCGAGAGGAAGAGGAGCCAGAAAGATTATTGCATTTGTTGCGGAGAAAAGAGTTTTTGTTATCTCGAAGAAAAGATTTTGCAAGATTCCAGGATGAAATATAAATATAATGAGTTTCAGGAGATCGAAGACGATGGTAATCTCTGAAGGCAGCATCCCTACGGTGGATAGCGCGAGAACAAGTAAAGTTATACCAAGGTTTGTTAGGTTTAGTAAAAGGGAAATAATATGGAATGTACGCCTCAATGCCAGAGAGAGTCACCTCGGTTATGCGCTCAGCATACTCCGAGTGACCCCTCCCACGAAAGCAATAATCATTAAATGGGAAATCGGAGAAGTACAACCGCAAGTCAGACCAGTAAGCAGCACAGAGTGCCACAAACGTCTCCTCGCCGAAGTCGGGGGCCGTTCTTGCCGAAGACTTGAAGAGACAGAACAAGATACGGAGATAAGAAGGCGATCTGATGAACACAGAGGAGGAAAGAGTTTAACAGTATAAGGTGAAGTATAAAGTAATTAAAAGATCAAGTATGTTGGGTTCATCACCAAGACGGTCAGGGATACAGGTAGGGAGCTGCACCAACTTCTCAAGGTTGTTCTGGATGGAAAAGTTGTAGGCGAGTTCACAGGCTGGATCATGAGAACTAAATAAATTCCATTGGCGGTAGTGAACATTGAAATCACCCAAAACGATGATTTCGGAGAAATTAGAAGACAGAATGTGCTTTATTTTGGAGTTTAAATAGTCGAAGAATTTTGGATATTCAGTAGAATTAGGAGGTACATTAAAAGAACAAATAAATTTAGTAGTAGAATTGCAAGAGAACTTTTACCATAAAGTAGAAAATTCAGGAGACTACAAATTAGAGACACGAGAGCAAATAACATCGTTGCGCACATATGTGCAACAACCGCCTTTGGCTGAAAATTGAGGATAGAGACAGTATGAGGTAACAAAATAAGGTTTGCTGTCAGCACACTCAAGCACCTGAGTTTCGGTTAGAAACAAGAGATGAGGTTTAGAAGAAGAGATATCGTGCTCGGCAAAGGGGAAATTAGAAAAAAGACAGTGAATGTTACAGAAATTAATGAAAAAAGAAGAGCGTGCACCGGGGCAATCCGGACGCCGGGTCAAGGCGGCATCATCCAAATCATCGGAGGCCGCCGACTCCCAAGTGATGATGGGGTGAGTGGTGGAGGTTAACGGGCATTCTTTGGATGCCGCCCCTCGAAGCATCTCCGAGGGAGCTGTGAGTTTCGTCATTTTGTATTTTTTTGCTTTGTTTTATAAAGATAATGTTAGAGTAAGTAAGCGCTTGTAAAATGTGGGAATGTGTGAAGAATTGGGGTGGAGAGGTACTAGGAACATAGACACTCCAGTGTGAGGGGAAGGTTCAATAGACACCCCCTGAGAAGGTGAAGCGCGAAAAGGAACGAACCAAAGTTCAACGGAGTGAAACGGAATGGTCTAGCCCAACCTATCACCCCGTGGGTTAGTGCCCAATGGGGGGTACTTGCATCGCTTCGGACGGCGCTACGTCCTTGCCCTAAAATTATATAATATTATATATATATATATATATATATATATATATATATATATATATATATATATATATATATATATATATATATATATATATATATATATATATATATATATAGGTTCAAGTCTGCTTCAGGGAACAAATTTCAGTTTGAGAAAGAAAATTAGAAAATTTAGTGTAAAATTAAAATCATTTTGGGGGAAACCTATTAAAAATTCCTTTATTAGTGAAGCGTTATAACTCAAAAATTTTTTTTAATAGTATATATATATATATATATATATATATATATATATATATATATATATATATATATATATATATATATATATATTATATATATATATATATATATATATATATATATAGTATATATACATAAAAATAAACTAAATTAAAAATTAGCGATATCCTTTAATGTCGTTATGAATAAATTTCCTTATTATTTAAGTACAACATGTATACTTTTACTATTAACCTAACCTAATATAACCTAAACCTAATCTAACCTAACCTAACCTAAGCTACCTAACCTAACCTACCTACCTAACCTCTATATATATATATATATATATATATATATATATATATATATATATATATATATATATATATATATATATATATATATATATATATATATATATATATATATATATATATATATATATATATATATATATATATATATATATATATATATATATATATATATATATATATATATATATATTTTGTTTAAATTATTCTTTTCATATTGTTATATTGTTCTTTTGTTATTTAGAGAATTGCTATGACGCATTTCAAATATTGTTATATTGTTGCTATGTTAGAGAAATGCTATGACGCATTTCAATATATTGAGGTAATTATAGTAATTATTTATTTTTATTTTCAATATAAAAGATTACTCATCATTGTTTTATCAATTTTGTGAAAAAGAATAGGTAATTAATTATACTGCTTTTACTTAGAAACAAATCATTAATTTTTTTTAATGACCCTGAACATGGTATAAAAACTGATGAATTGGAGCTCGAGTTTACCTTTCAGTTCAGAAACTAATCTGAGTTTAGCATAAACCTTGGAAAAGATGTAAGTGATAAAACTTTTATTAAGTTTAGAAATATGAAAAATTTTATTTCAGTCTTATTTCAACAACAATATTATTTACTTCTATTCGAATCATAACAGAGGAAAATTATTTTTTCGAAAGTTATATATTTTTTGAAAGTGTTCGTTTTAATTTGCTAATTCATTCAAAATCTATATTTTATTTTATAAAGGCTCTTATGATAATTATGATAGATTAAATTAGTCGCCTGACAATTTCTTTCATATTTTGAACTTTGAAAATATTTATATATTTTTTTTCCAGTTGCGAAGATATTCAGAATGAACAATTTTATCTTTTTCGGATTCTTAATGTCTCTGACATTCATTCAGTCAACAGTTGGAGGTAAATAATATTTATATATATATATATATATATATATATATATATATATATATATATATATATATATATATATATATATATATATATATATATATATATATATATATATATATATATTATTTATAATCTACACCTTACCTCTTTTTCTTAACTGAAACTCAGGTGCTTGAGTGTGCTGACAGCAAACCTAGTTCTGTTATACCTCCTTCTGTCTCTATCCTCAATTTTCAGCCAAAGACGAGTGCTGCGCATATGTATGTGCGCAACGATGTGTTTTGCTCCTTACTAAATTCTCTGCTTTATGGCTTAAGCTCTCTTGCAATTTTATCACTAAATTTATTTGTTCTGTCTATCTCCTAATTCTACTGACTATAAAAAATTCTTCGACTATTTAAATTCCAAAAGAGCACATTCTTTATTCTTCTCCTTTCTCGGAAATCATCATTTTAGGTGATTTCAATGTTCACCACCGCCAGTGGCTTTCATATAGTTTTCATGATCCAGCCAGTGAATTCACCTATGACTTTTCTATCCAGAACAACCTTGAGGAGTTGGTGCAATTCCAACCCGTATCCCTAACTGTCTTGGTGATGAACTCAACATATTTGATCTTTACTTAATCTCTTATCCTTCTCCTTATACAGTTAAACTCTTTCCTCCTCTGAGTTTAACCGATCAGCTTCTAATTTCCGTCTCATGTCCTGTCTCTTCAACTTTTCGGCAAGAATGGGTCTTGCATTTGGTGAGAAGTTTCTGGCACTTCGGTGCTGCTAACTGGTCTAACTTGCGGTTGTACTTCACTGATTCCCATGGAATGATCACTGCTTTCGTGAAAGGATTCCCTCGTAGTGTGCTGAGCACATAACCTAGGTGATTCTCTCTGGCATGGAGACATACATTCCATATTCTTTTCCTTCTACTCAAAAATGTCAACTCTAACTTTGCTTCTTCCTCTTTCCCTTCTCTAACTTCTTCTGAACTCTTTGCTCAAAATTTTGCCTCGAACTATACATTAGACGACTATGGATTTATTCCTCCTCCTTCAACCCCCTCAAACTCATTTATGTTTTAACGTTGTAATTAATGCTCTCTATCTATCTATCTCTCTCTCTCTCTCTCTCTCTCTCTCTCTCTCTCTCTCTCTCTCTCTCTCTCTCTCTCTCTCTCTCTCTCTCTCTCTCTCTCTCTCTCTCTCTGAGCTTAACACTAAGAAAGCATATCGGCCTGATATATTCCTCTCAAAACTTCTATTCTCAGCTTGCACCCAGCCTTGGTAAACTATTTCGTTTCTGTATCTCAACTTCGACCTTACCTTCTTGCTGGAAACTTGCCCTCATTCAGCCTGTGCCGAAGAAGAGAATCCCCTCAACCCTCTCAAAATCTCTAACTATTTCTTTAACCTCCGTTCTCTCTACAGTTTTCGAATCTATCCTTAACAGGAAGAATTGTAAATTCCTTAATTCTTCTAATCTTATCTCTGATCACCAATGTGGCTTTCGTAAAGAATGCTCTACTGGTGATTTTCTTTCCCCATTTTCTTATTCTTGGTCCTCCGCTGTTTGGAGTTTCGGTGAGTCTTTCGCTGTGGCGCTTGACATATCGAAAGCCTTCGATAAAGTCTTTCACAAAGCTTTGATTTCCAAACTTCCCTCTTTCGAAATCTATCCTTCTCTTTGTGACCTTTTCTCTAAATTCCTTTCCGGTCGTTCTATAGCAGCTGTTGTAGGCGGCCACTTTTCTTCCTTTAAATCTGTAAATAGTGGCGTTCATCAAGAATCAGTACAATCCCA
>SEYY01010763.1:0-20918 GCA_009176605.1 Armadillidium nasatum
TTGTAAGGGGGGGGAAAAAAAAAAAAAGAGCCCCCTATAGAAAAATGATTATGTGCCATGCATTTACATTTTTATTGCTATATTGCAAAAATATTTAAGTTAAAGACATATTTTCAGAAAAAAAATGCTCCTGTGAACTCTAGAATTACCATTTTTCCATATAACACCACCAGTTTAAAAAAATTTACCCTAAAAACTAAATATCACAACTGTTCTTGAGAAATTATTATCCTTTATTTGGAGTTTTGACAATGTAAAAATGTAAAAAGTAACTTTTGACTTCTTTAGTTTAATTAACGTAATTTTAGGAATATTTTTAAAACTAGGAACCATGAATATGAAATAAATAAAAATGGGTTTTTGAAAATCAAATGAAATGCATAGATTACTTTTGAAAAAAAAAAAAAAATAAATAAAATTAAAAAAAAAAAAAAAAAAAAAAAAAAAAAAAAAAAAAAAAAAGAGAAAATATCAAAGCAATGAATCTGAGGGTCTTTTTCATTTTCAAGTGAATGAAAATAGAAATGTTAATTATTCAGATTTATACACTGTGCTTATAAATAATTTTGTCCATCCCCCCACATTTTTGTATTTGTATTATACTGAAAATATAAAGATAAAATATGCTGAAAATGCATTACACTCACTCTATTTACAAAATACAAATCTAAATACTAAAGTGATTATTCTTTGATTGTCTTTCGTTTTTGCAAAATGTTTGAATACCAGGTTGCCATACTTATCTTTAGACTATATAAATTTTTTTTCCATGTACTTAAGTACAAGGGTTTTTGTATATAATGAAAGGAATTAATACCAGGTTGCCATTTTGGCTATATATATATATATATATATATATATATATATATATATATATATATATATATATATATATATATATATATATATATATATACAGTAGAACCTGGGTTCACAAACTTAATCTGTTCCTGGCTTTGGTTCACAAACCAAAATAATGTTTTCCATTGAAATTAATATAAATACAATTAATCCAATTCAGCTTCAGAAATACGTATCCTTAAATAGTGACAAATAACACTAAATGTCGAAAACATGAATATTATTCTCATGTTTGGCAATGATTTCCTTCTTTACTTCAGTAGTAATACATTTAGGCTTCTTACTGTTACTATCTGTTATCAAAACACTTTTCCCTTTCTTATTTGGCATTATGGGAGCTAAAATACTGTAACACAAAAAAGGGAAAAAGAAAAAAATTGAAGTTTTTGAACACAACACTCTCACAAGCTCACAAGCAATGTTTATGCTGAGTGTCCGAATGCATAACTGAGCACAAGGTTTCATAGAGTGTGGGTTTTGTTTATTCATGCACCAAGCATCATTCGTGAACCAAGCTAGAATTTGTTTGCAAAACTAGTTCATGAACTAATTTGTTCATGATGTGGGGCATATATATATATATATATATATATATATATATATATATATATATATATATATATATATATATATATATATATATATATATATATATATATATATATATATATAGCATTTATATTTTTATTATTTTGGAACAGAGAACCCGCATTCAACAGGTTAAGCCTATTCATAGTCCAAAAGCTTAGATTTACTTTTCATGTCTGGGTTAGATTATGTCAAACTATTTAGATCTAACAAAATATTAAATCTAAAAAGCCAGATTTTTACGTCTTACCAACTTGTTCTATTTAACCTAACCCAGATGTGAAGGGTAAATCTACTCTTACAGCCAGGCGAATAGGCCTAACCTGGTGAATGCTGACTCTCTCAGTACCTAAGTGAAAAAATGTGATGAAAGCGTAGATGTGAATATGTTGCTTCAAAAAGTAAAGTTTTTAATTATAAGAACTAAAATATTGAAATCATTAAAATGTACGATATATTCTTTGTGTTTGGATACCACATCACAATTACTTTGGTTTTTCAACTCTATTCTTTATAAGCATGACTGAAATACATTTGGCTATTCATATTGAGTAAATGTTGATATGCATTATAAAATTTATTAAATTATTTACATAAACATGAAGTATAATTTTTAGTTTTTAGTAATTATATATTATATATATATATATATATATATATATATATATATATATATATATATATATATATATATATATATATATATATATATATATATATATATATATATATATATATATATATATATATCCCTTTAAAAGATTGATCATTAAGAATGTTCATGCTGTATTATCAATTCTTACATTTTTAATCAAATAGGAATTTTCATATATGTTTTAACTGAGTGATTCAAGTTTTTATGTGTCCTCTTTGTTTATATATTTAAAAAAAAAATATATTGCTGAAAATGTGAATATTTCCAGTTAATAGAAACTTGTAAAGGGAAAAATAAAATTAATCTTTCTCTAGGAGTTTGATTTTTTTTTTTTTTTTTTTTTGTGATGATTTATTGCTATTCTGCAAGCTTAGGTTAACATTTTAGGGCTTCTAAGTACTTTCTCTTGTGTGAAAAAACTGAAAAGCAACCGCAGAGCCTAAAAGACGCTGAAGTATACAAAGAATTGTGAAATTAATTTTAACTTCGCTGCTTGTTGGTTGCTTTAATGTTCCTATTTTAAGGGAAAAAATATTTAAGTATTTTTAATTTATTATTAATTGTTTTAAGACATTTAAAAATCAATTCCTTACTTATACAGACATACAGTCAAAATCATTATGGTAGTAGTAAATGGTAACCTATATTCTGTATAGTAACTATATTTGTTAATGATTTCTTCCTGAAGCTCTAAATTTGTTACAAAATATAACTGGGGTGTTTTATGTTTTTTAAGGTGTAATTTAGGATTTCTTAATTGATTATAATGACTATTATGTAATAAGATATTGTAAGTAATTAATGTATATAATATTTTTATAACAAATCATTTAATTATAATAGTTGTCATTTATTAAATATAGGATTTATTTATAAAATTCTATTTTATTAATTTTCTATCTTTATTTTAGGAAATTACTACAACTGATAAAGAAATATTGGATAATGGTTTAACTACTACAGCATTATATGAACATCCCAAAATCGAAAGTCCGGTTAAAGATTCAGAAAATGACAAGGAAGAAATTGATACGAAAAGTAAAATAAGAACTTTTACAATGATGGATCACGACACATTTCTACAGAAGGCAGCACATGTTCTCTCGCAGGAAGATGACCAGTATTTAGTCTTTGGAAAGTACGTTGCATCAGAAATGAAAAATATGAGTTCAGAATATTTGCGTAAAAAAATGAAAAGAAAAATTCAGCAGGTTATAGCAGAGATAAGTCAGGAAGAGGAAGATTACTTAAGACAGGAGGCTTTTTCTCCCTCTCTTGCAACTATATCTAATCAGTCATAGCAGTCAAATGCTTCGGGACCATTGATACCAATGAAGTATATTAAACATGCACATTCACCATCGTATGGTAAGACAAGCTAGTTCAAATAATTGTTATATACATGAATCAACTAAATACATTGGTACTAAGCAGTTTAAAAAAATTTATATGAAATATTCTACGGATCTTTGGAATAACTGAACAACAAACTAGTCTGAGAATCCTGAATGCTTTGTTCAGGCTAAATTAATAATTTTCTGCTGCTGTACTGAAAAGCCAAAAGAAACTCAAGATTTGGTCGGTTATAAAAATGTATTTTTTATTAGACAAAATATATTTTTTTATTAGTTTGTTACCCATTCATAGGCATTTTGTAAAAATAATGAAAATTATTTGTGTACTCTATAACATGAAAAACAAAATATATATTTTATGCCTTTATATATATATATATATATATATATATATATATATATATATATATATATATATATATATATATATATATATATATATATATATATATATATATATATATATATATATATATATATATATATACACCACTTATTTTTGTCAAATTATTATTATCATTATTATTAAATACTGTTAGAATATATATAATTTTGTTCAAATTTGCCTTTATACATTTTGTTTATTCAGTTTAAGTAATTAATATAAACTTGTTTTATTAAAATTCTTCAAATTCATTTGAAATATACCTATTAATATTTTTTAATGTAATTTTTGTTTAATCTTTAAAACCCATTTCGTTAACATAGAACAAAGTTTGAAACGTAAAATTCTTTAAATTTTGAAAATTTTAGTTAAGGAAATTTGAATATATTTGTTACTGTGTTAGCTTAATTGTTAAACTAACTCTTCCATATCTAAAGTATATTTTAGCAAATAATGGTAAATAACCACATACAAGTCCATTGGCAGGGATGAAATGGGTCTTTTTAAGTAATATATACAAAGAAAAAGATTTGGTGGAATCTTGCTTGATCTATATTTGATCATTTTGAATGTTTATTCTTTGAGAAAATACCTAATTCTGGCACACCTCTGCTTCATTTTAGCAAATTTAAATATGTAAATTGGTTCTTCTCTTTACTATGTAAAGGTTATAGTAAAATCATTTTAATTGTTGAATTTGTCATCTATATAAAGGCTAGCCAACCTGTGATGCATGTGCCTCAAGGGGTGGTGCATAGAGCCCTTTTGATACGAAGTAGAAAATTAAAATGTGTAAATATTGAGTAGAATATGGTTAATAGGCAGCCATATGTTTCCCATAAAATAAATAAATATTCATAAAACTTATGTTAACACAAACAATAAATATAAATAATACTAGTTGCATTTCTGAGGTTTTAGAATGTGATAATTCTCATATGGCATAACCCCTGATATAAAAAAAAAATATTGGGTATCAAAGTAGGCTCAAAACCCCATAAAACATATAGGAAGTAAAATTTTTACCCAAAAACTTTCTAGCATATCATCTTTTGTTGCCTTGCAATTGAAGAAAATTAGCACATAACATAAAGGTTGGTCCTGATCTACCCCTTTCTTCTCTCTCTTTTTCCTTTTTCTTCTGAATGGTTTGGTGATAGTAATTGTAAAAATGAGTAAAAGTTTATTTGAAATCACTGATTATATGATTAGGTGCATCTGACAATAAAGGTTAAAATGTTAACCTTTTTTAAAAATTGTAAATACAGCATAACACAATGTATATATATACTGGTAATGTTTATTATTTATTATATAAATTTTATAAATAAAAAGAAATTGTATAATTTTTGCAGTTAAAAATTTTATATTGGAAATGAAATGATTTAAATATGAATCGTTAATCAAAAAACTCTAAGTTTGATATCATATTTTCAGATAGGTTTGAAAATAGTGAAGAGAAGATTTGTTTTTTGTAAAAACTTTATAAATACAATTAAGTTTTCTCTTTTTAAAATAAATTTTTTTTGAATTAATATTTTTTTGGTTTATGAACATCACTTAAGTAAGGTCTCTTATAATGTCCTAAGAAGAGATAGAGTAAGACTGATATAAAAGAAGAAGAACTGTCCTTCAGGAGAAAGATTTAAGGAATAAACTTACTGAAGAAGTTCCAGAGGGGGAAACTGCTTTATGGAAGAAGTATTGGATATCTCGGAGGAAGATGGAAGAATATTAGGTATGAAAATGACTAATTTTTATATATTGTTTTTGTGTAAATTCTGAACCAGTATGAGTGGAAGGAATTTAAGATTTAGAACTTAAATTCATGAAGACCTTGATATTCATTCAGACATATTAAAAATGAACATCCTAAGTTTTAGAACTTGCAGGAAAATTTAAATTTTTTAGTTTGTAACCATGCTATTTAGTATTTTTATTTTGGTATGTAATTTATTGATTAATATTTCACAATAAGGAATTTTTTGAAACATTGGTCAGATTTGTCTGTAGAAGGGAATAAATGTTTTAAAATTCAAAATATGAAGCATGTATAGGATTTAATTTTTGGTAGTTTTTATATTAATTTTATTTATTTATTTTTTTTTTTTTCTGAGCTTTAGGAAATAATAGAAAGTACAAATCATCAAGTATGTAAAGCCATACTAACATATCCACAATATTTAATTCATGTATATAATTTAATCTTAAAAAAAAAAAAATGATTACAGTGCATTGCTAGTTGCTAATGGCCAGATTTATTTATTTATTTATTTATTTATTTATTTTTTTGTTGCTCTAACTATTTTTATTTGAGCAAAATAAAATAAAAATATATACATTAATGACAATGTTAGTCATTAATTAAAAAAATAAAGGGAATTTCAAGTTTTGTTATATTATATATATAAACATTTACAAAATAAATAAGTAAATCCTAAATCATTTAAAAAAAAAAAAGTTTCGAGTGAATAGCCTGAGACAAACCATTCCAGTAATTAATTAACATTCACAGTTGAAGTGAAATATCCATTCATTTTTCATCGTTCATTTCATGGTCTAAAATGAATAACTTTTTCCCAACATTGACTGATAAAATTATATAAATCTAAATCAAATATCTTGTAGGATATTTAGCACAATATTCAACTAGGTAAATTTTAGAGCTTGATTTTATGAGTAATATTACAATTTATAAGTCCTTACATTTTGTTATTAAAGCCCGTATTTATAGTTTCTAGATATTATTTTATTTTCATATTGCAACTAATAATTATACAACAATTTTCTTTATAAACAGACTTAGTTGTTTCATACATTATCTATTTAAATTTGCTTTTACTTAGCTACAAGTTAAACAACATTCAGATAGAATTAAAGTTTTGTTATAAATTCTTATTTTAATAATGAATTGATTTAAAAAAAAAATAATTATTTATTTAAAATGCACACATTTTCTTTTTATTGTTTGTTATGTAAATTGTGTTCTTTCCCTTAAAACAGCAAATAAATGTACTTTCATTTATCGATCAAAAAGCAAACACTGGTTGGATGTGTAGCTTTTGTATGTTGTTATTATTTTTATTATTATTATTTTGTAAATGTCTTTGAAGCACTAATGCTTTCAAACTTTATATCTTTGGATACGTAACACCCTAAATTTATTTCATTGATTAACTGACCAGTTACAGTATATTATGATCGTCACAATATTGGTTGCATGATATTGATTTGCTTAGACAGTGAATATGACCACATCACAATATGGTTGCATGGTATTGATTTGCTTAGACAGTGAATATGACCACATCACAATATGGTTGCATGGTATTGATTTGCTTAGACAGTGAATATGACTACATCACAATATGGTTGCATGGTATTGATTTGCTTAGACAGTGAATATGACCACATCACAATATGGTTGCATGGTATTGATTTGCTTAGACAGTGAATATGACCACATCATTATATGGTTGCATGGTATTGATTTGCTTAGACAGTGAATATGACCACATCATTATATGGTTGCATGGTATTGATTTGCTTAGACAGTGAATATGACCATGTGTTGCAATTTTCTTTTTGTTCAAATGTCTCATTAGAAATGGATTGAGAGAAGGTGTCAACATATACCTTAAATATTAAACTTTTTAACCAAGATAGTATGTATGTTTTTCTAAATTGAAGTTATTTTTATTACCAAGAGATAATAGAAAACTAATTAAAAACAATAGAATTATCTTTGAATGGTTGTTTTTTTAATTTATAAAATGGCTTGTAAAAATGATTTTTTAATACTATTCAACTGTTGCAAAGTTTTTTTTCTTCAAATTATTACTATTTAATTGATATCAGATTAGTAATTATTTTTTTTTATTTTCAATTTCAGATTAAAACGGATTTCTCGTATGATGGTCTCTTACCTGTACAGATAAAAGAAGAAACGTTTAAGATGGAATGTGAGGTAGAGGAACAAAAATTCTTCAGTGAGATCTCCAAGTCAAAATATCCTTTGGTTCTTGTGTCGAAATTAAGCAGTAATATTTTACAGGTTAGTAAATTTTTTTTTTAGCATATAGTAATTAAATAAAATCGTGTGCATTTGTTTCATGTAACATCTAGGTAGCAGTTACCTTTTCCAGTATTGATCTTTATTTTTGCTTGTGATAGCTGTTAATATGTAAAATGTTATTTAAAATAAAAATCTGAAGGAGAGAAGTGGACTCTCTACTCCTTCAGGATGGAATGATGATGACTAAAACTTAAAATCTGATGTATCAAATCATTATGCCTTAATTATAATTATTGTTACTAAAGACAGTTTTTAATTTGTACATTGAGAAGATACGTGTTGCCAAATGACAATATTCTCTACTAGAAGAAAGCAAGGCTGAGAAGAGATAATATTTTTACTGTAATAGATTCAACCCAGCTTGTAATGATCGTCTAAACTAACATTGACGAATAGTTTAGAATCAGTAAATAAAGTTCAAGCATCAGATAGTAATCCTTCTCCAAAAGTTCAATAAAAACATTAACCCCAGAATTATATATTAATCAGTATTGACTGAAAAGAAATTACAGATGTCAGAACAGTCTTTTTGATCACAGAAACTTGTTGCCATTAGCCCATAGTGTTGACATTAATTGGTTGTTGATTCAATGATGATATTTCCACATAAAGCAAATGTTATGTAATATTGTTTCCTTCTAAACTAATCATTGGAGAAGCCTAGTATCACTCAATTGACTGATATTCCAAACACTTATTTCTAATATTTTTTCATTTACTTCGACGTGTTGATTTAGTGGTGGTGAATCTAGATGATTTCTTTTTAAATCCAAATTGCAATTCATAGAACTGGTTAAAATTATTTAAGTTTATAATTTTTTAGGTTGAATAATAGTTATTCGTCTTTCTACTTTATGATAAAAGAAAAAAAAAAACCTGTAAAAACTGATAAACAACTTCGTCATTTAAAAATTATGGTTTAAAATCTTAGTTGTTTTGATCAGTTAAAAACAAGGTTTTAGAGATTTATAATTTTAGTTACTATATAGGAAAATATTAATATAATGTTTATATGAACATTTGTGTTTAAAACTTACCAAAATAAATGTTTTTACAATTTATACAGTAAACCAAATCTTTTTTTTTTTTTTTAAAGGGTGAATGCTTGAGTTATTACTATTATTATTATTATTATTATTATTAGAATCAAATTAGTAGTAATATGACGATAGAATGACTAATCCTTTAGTATTGCTAACAATATTTCTTAATTAATACGAAATTAATAATTTTAATGTTTTTTTTTCTTCATTTTTGGGTAAAATTTTATATATATTTAAATGATTAAAAACTCCTTAAATTTACAAAATGTTATAAATATTCTTGAGTATGCATGGGAAGTATAAAGTATTGTTGGATAACAAAGTATTGATGTAGCCGGTAGTTGTTTGTATACTTTTAGTATAAATTATTATTTGACCAAAGCCTCAACTTCCTCTTGAGTTTATAGAAAATTGAGATATCCCCAAGCCATAAGAGGTAGTTATTTGTTTGGTTTTCAGTACAGGGTAGTTAGTTTATCTATAGCCTTAATTAAATTAGACAATGAAGATCTTATTTTTTTATAGGAGTCTAGAATTCATTTGTTAAATATAAATTTTGACTAATTCAGATAATTGTTTTAAAATAAAAGTTTTTGCTATTGTTTTTTTGTGTCTGAGGAATTATCATGTATTAAAATTTCTCTTACCAACCGTTCTTAAACTTCCTTGCCTTTTTCACTTCTCTACAATAAAAATAAAATAAAATCTTCAAATTTTTACCCAAAAATGGGGAGAAAATGAGTTTTTATCCATTTGCTTTAATTTTTTTTATTTACATTTTGTTTTATTTCTTTTCCAGAAATACAAGAAAAAGAAAAAGGATAGAAAAGACAATTTGAGTAGTAAAAACCTAAAAGCTAAAATCGTTGTCAGAAAAAAGAAATCACTTGGGAATCCTGTCAGAACAATCCCAAAAAAACTAAAGCTTGGAGAAATTCCATTAGATGTGAATATTAATAATAAAATCTTGAAGAAGAACACTTCACCTCGTATGAAAGCACAGCCATTAAAGAACACTGATATTGATTATAAAATTACTCCGAAAGATTCAAAACTGTTCAAGTGTTCAGACTGTGGATTTGAATGCAAATGGAAAGCGAACTTAAACAGACACATGTTAACACACAGCGACTTAAAATTGTTTAATTGTTCGGTTTGCAACTATCGCTGCAAACAAAAAAGATATTTAAAAGATCATATGTTGACTCATTCTAATGAGAAATTTTATAAGTGTGATGAATGCAATTTTGAATGCAAACAGAAATGTCATCTCAAGCGACATATGTTGACGCATAGTAATGTTAAGCTTTTTAAATGTTCTGAATGTTCATATGAATGTAAATTGAGAGAAAATTTAAAAGCTCATATGTTGACACACACGAACATAAAGTTATATGAGTGTTCAGAATGCCATTACACATGTAATCACAGAGGACATATGAAAAGTCACATGCTAACACACACTAATGTGAAGCTGTATAAATGCTCGGTTTGTAACTACAAGTGCAACCGTAAATATAATCTAAATCTTCATATGTTAAGGCATACTAAAGTGAAGATTTTTAAGTGTTGTGATTGCAAATTTGAATGCAATCAAAGATCTTCGTTAAGACATCACTTGCAAAGGCACAAAACTTAATGCTGATAGAAATGCAAACCTGAAAGGTCTTTTTAAAAATTTATTTTATGACCTCTCATCGGAGATTGGGGGAGACCCCGGTTTGGTTGAGGGTTATTCTCATATCTTCTCATGATCTACATGACCTTCCACCGGGGTATGACCCCTCCTAGATGAGGATTTAAATCAATCCTGGTAAAGGGAAAAGGATATAAAGAAGGCCATAAAAAATGCTCATCTAATATATATATATATATATATATATATATATATATATATATATATATATATATATATATATATATATATATATATATATATATATATATATATATATATATATATATATATATATATAATAATATGAAAAGTATTTAATATAATTTGTTTAATTTTTATTTTTTATTTTTCCATTTTTTTTTTTTTTTTTTTTTATTTTTTTTAAATTTTAAATTTAATTTTATTGTACACGATATATATATATATATATATATATATATATATATATATATATATATATATATATATATATATATATATATATATATATATATATATATATATATATATATATATATATATATATATATATATATATATATATATATATATATATATATATATATATATATACCTGGATGGTTACAAGAAGTGACGGCCTCATAATTGTTGTTCCTGAAGATATATAGCCTTCAGAGAGTATTCTTGAATTAGTCTGGATAAATTTTGTTATAATGAAAGAAGAATGGCGATCAATCAATGAGATGATCAGTAACGATTATTGTTATGCGTTAATTAAGCGGTCGTGAAAGTAGTTTGAGAGACTTGGTGAAAATGAGGCCCATTCGAAGTTCATTGAGGAGGGTTCAGAAGGTCATGGAGGTGGGAGAAATAATGACCCTCAACCATACAGGGGTCTCCCAATCTCCGATGAGAGGTCCTAATCGAAAAGAGAAGCAAGGTTCGCCTCCACTTTATCCACCGGTGGATCACGACAGCTGGCTGCATCGGTAGTGGATGAGGCCCGTTCTCTTGTCTAGGGACGATCTTGATGGGACAACAGAGATACCATCAGTGATCCCTGACACTAGAGTGACACCCCGTCATAGTCATATCCCGGCGAGAGGGAACCCCAGACGATGCAAAGACAAACGAGATGTTCACAAGAGTGACGGGAAGAGAGAGAGAGAGTCACTGGAATAAGGCAAAATTCACCGCGACGTAGGAGAAGTACATCTGTAGATCTTGATTGTCCAATTCCGTGGTGCAGGACCTCAACGTCCATCAAGAATGCGAAGGAGAGATAGGGCACGTTTTGACATAACCAGAGAGGTCCCAGTAAAACGACGCAAAGAGTACGTCCATTAAAAACTAGTTAGCCGGATATTTAACGGAATAAAGACGTTGTGCAGTGGGAGCTGCAGTTTGAAGATTAGGACTGCCTCTGGATGGTTCCAACAATGTACACGGGGAAATCGACGACGGACATTTACGAGACGGAAACCGGTTTCTCAAGGTCGACTTCAAGAGGAGTCCATCTCGCTGGGTGATGCGCAGACTTCTACGAAACTCACCATAATAGTTAAAGAGGTACACTTCGGGGATCCCTAATGACCAGCTGCACTGTTCATGATCAGTGTTGTGGTGGGGGGCATTAGTTGCAGGACGGATTGGATTGCCAGGCCGGAGACTTACAGAGGAGGGTAATGACTGAAGGGCATGATGCAACCTCGGAAAGTATGACCGAGGACTTGAACGACCGAAAACAAGCTTCCTCGTCGCTAAAACAACAAATGTATGGGGCAAAAATGAGTCGCATACTTTGTGGCCTCACGGCGACCTAGTTTATAGAACGTGATTTGCTAAAAGATTTCTTTTTTCCAGAGAAAAAGATGGGCAGTGAGCAGATGAGGTCCTTTACAATTTGGACAGCACGGAGGACAGTCACAGGAGAGATGATGATTGTTACTGCAACTAGGGGCAAATAGAGTGAGAGGACCGACAATATTTCTGAGAATGTCCAAATTTTTGACATCGGAAACAATGCATGGAATGTAAGGACGAAACAAGTATATTACTGTAAATCTAATGTCAATCTTGGTCGGAGGATACGGGGTGCTAAACATGAAAAGAAGGTGAGGGATTGCCCTAGCAGGATCCTCGTTATCAGGAAGGAACCTATATATAATGGTGACAGGCACATGTCGTTGCAAATGGCCTAAAATGTCAGCCGTATCCGAACGATCTCTGTGGCATACACAGTCTTTTGAAAACTTAACGAATATCATCCGGCGTAAAGATGATGGAATCCCTCCCAGATAAGAAAAAAGTCAACGTTAAACTTTGAGTCCTCAAGGAATCCCGTACCAGCAGGAACCATTCCTCATTGTGGACACTTGAGGATCAGATGTACCAACAAATTCTAACGCATCACTGAGGATGAGAGGACAAGGGGACGTTAAGGGTTGTGACGTGGTTTGTAAGTAAAAGTAGAAAGGGAAAGAGGCATGGCAAGGAACCTCTTGAGGAGAGTCCGAGAAAAGGCTTTGATGTACTTGGTGTTCGAGATGACGTTGTGAGAAAGGTCAAAAGCGGACAAGGAGACTGTTGAGAGCGGTCTTGTTGAGTGGATGGCAGAAAAGACGGTGAAGAAGATGTCAACTCCACCCCGCCATAATTATAGAGTAAATGAGAATGCGATGCAACAAGGGAATCCAGTACCATTTTATCGAAAAGAGCGTTAAAGCCCTTGCTCTGTCCCGTCCTAAGAGGAATCCGAGAGAGATTGAGTGAGATGGATGTCGCCTTTAAGGGCGATTTTTTTATCTTTGGATTTAGTCATAAATAATTCACCAAACTTCATCACCAGATAAATGGCCAAGATAACAATAAAACATACGTAAACGATAAAGTACACGACAGACTGAAAAATAAACTAGTATGGAGAACGGTCCCAAAAGCTAAGACAATCCCAGACACAAAGAGTTCTCTCCCAGTACTCCACGCCTGGACCCCAACTCGTGCACCATACGGAAAAATCGCGAAGACAGACATTATACACCCAAGTGCAGGACAGTCTTCTCAATGATTAGCAGAGGTTCGGGTCCCCTATAGTAGGCGGCCCAGTCAAAGGCGATAAGGACCCGTTTCTCACCCATACCCTCACCCACGATGGAAGGACATCTGGAAAGATCCGAGACCGTCACAGCAATTTCACCAGAAAACTATTTGAAATGGAGAAAAGGAAAAGAGTAGAACGATCCCTGTCCAATAAAAAAAAAAAAAAAAAAAGAATTGCAGAGATATTCCTAGATCCCATTCCAAATGACAGTTCTATTTGGAAAAAAGTATGGGGTAACTTCTAATTTCTTTTCACATTTTTACATAGATTTTAGCAATATCCTTATGGGAAATATTACCACAAGCATCCCATAGGTTATCATAATATAGTGTTTAAAGTTTGTAAGAATTTCAGCATAAGTTCTCGCAACTTCCCCACATAATTATTAAATTATTACAATATTAAAGAGAAGACTTGTAGGTTTACTCTTGACTTCCTATAAGTTGCTTGAGAATTTTTTAGTTTGCTCGGTCACACACGCACGAACACACAAAAGAGAGATTAAAATATTTTGTTTCAGATTTACTTTTATTATAAAAAAATAATTATTACTTTTAAAATAAAAAAATAATATATGACCATTTCAGTATGGGTAAACAAAGTTATTTGAATTTAAAAAAAAATCATAATAAAACTGTGAAATTGAAATATTTAGAGACAAAAAAAAAAAAAAAATGTATTTTAAAAATAATTTAAATTTATTATTGAAATGAAATATTTATTAATAATAACCATTTCATAGAAATTGAATAATGTTTGCACAACTTACATAAGAGACTTAATTCCGCCAAAAAAGACAAAAAAAAAAAAAATAATAATAATTACTTGGATCATTATCCTATAAAACTAATCAAACTGAAAAAATCTTTTAAAGTGAGCAATACAAAATTATATATATATATATATATATATATATATATATATATATATATATATATATATATATATATATATATATATATATATATATATATATATATATATATATATATATATATATATATATATATATATATATATATATATATATATATATATATATATATATATATATATATATATATATATATATATATATATATATATATATATATATATTAAAACATCGAATGCATATTTGTTTTCATAATCTAAATTCCCATGGTGGTATTTTGTTTATCTTAGTTTTTGTTGGTCTTTCCTGTCCTTCAACAATTTCTATCCCCACTGAGTCTGCCACTGCCATACTTGCTGGATGGTATAAATCTGCTTTACTTCTGTGATGATGTAATTAGGGGGGGATATCAGTCTTGTTAAGTACCCTGTCAACTATACCAACATTTTATCCGATTTGTTATTTTCTTCACTTTCTTTCTATGATTTATTCCCAATACCATGTCCTCGTCCCTATTTTACGCTATCAGATTCAAAAATTCATCTTCACTGATATCATTTATATCTTCTATGGAAGTTTGTATGTGTTTAGCTCATGGGTGGAATTTCTTCTCTCAAACCCTCTTCAGTTAAGTCCAATACCACATCATTTTCTCCACTGACTACATCCCAACTGCTTTCCCCTTCTTCACTTTTAAGTCTTTCATCAACCAGTAGCTCATCTTTTTCTTGTACATTATAACAAGTTCTTCATTGGTTTTTGGTTTTCTTTCTCGGGACTTCTAATGTCTTATTTAAGTTTTCTCTCCGATTGCATTCATGTTTGGACTCTGCATTTAAATAATTTATATTTGCATGTTTCAACGTGTTTCTTTAAAACCATTTGCGAGAACATTTAAAACTGCAATCACAACATTTAAATATTTCATTTAAGTGTGTCAAAACATGTGTGATTTTAAGATTTTTTTAACATTACTTTCGAAACTGCACTCGGAACACTTAAACAATTATGCATGTCTTAACATATGTCTTTTTAAGCTTCCTCTATCATTACATTCAAAATTGCACTGGGAACATTTGAATAATTTAACTTTTTTTTTTTTTTTTCCCCAATTACTAAGGGGTTGATAAGGTCAATGTTCGTGATCAAACCTTGATCATAAGGACACTTCCATTTTTATTTTTTACTCACCCAAAGCTCAACACAAGCCTCAAAATACTAATACTTTTCTTTACTACCATTTTGCTCAACTCCAAGGTGTTAATTACCACAGGTAGTTTTTTGAGATGCTCCATCAGACTTCTCTTTATTACACCCAACGTTCCCACTACTATTGGGATCACTATGATGTTATTCATGTCCCACATTCTTCATATTTCATTTTTTAGCCGTTGGTATTTAATTTCTTTTTCTCTCTCGTATACCACCAAGTTGTTGTCATTATGGACTCCCACCTCTATTATATAACATCTTTGTTCCCTCTTGCCTTTGACAACTATATCCGGTCTATTGTGGGTGACATGTACTATTGTTGGTATTGTACAGTCATACAATAACAGGACCTCTTCATTTTCTTCTATTTCTGGGGGATTATGTTTCCAGTAGTTGTTTGATTCCGTTCTAATATTATATTTTTGGCACAATTTAAAGTGGATGAGTTTGCAAATAGTGTTATGCCTTTCTGTATAAAGATGTCGGTTTAATAAAGTCTGACATCCAGCTAGGATGTGAGGGACAGATTCTGTGTCTTGGTCACAAACTCGACATTTATCACTGATGTTTTCTCCTTCGATATGTTTTCTGAACCACTTTGTTCTTAATGTTAGGTCTTGGGCAGCCATTATCATCCTTTCATCCTCTGCATTCAGTTCGCCTCTACTAAATATTTCAACCGATTTTTCTTTATCTATATATATTTCTTCCAACAGTTCTCTATATTTATTTGCCATTGCTTGACTCTAATCTCCATGTCTTAATATATGTCTTTTTAAGTTTCTTTATAATTACATTCATAATGGCACTGGGAACATTTGAATAATTTCACAACTGCATGTCTTAACATATGTTTTTTTAAGTTTCCTTTATCATTAGATTCATAGATGCAGAGTGAACATTTAAATAATTTAAAATCTGCATGTATTAATATATGTCTTTTTAAGTTACTTTTATCCTTACATTCATAATTGCACTGGGAACATTTGAATAATTTCACATCTGCATGTCTTAACATATGTCTTTTTAAGCTAGATTTATCATTAGATTCATAGATGCAGTGTGAACATTTAAATAATTTAAAATCTGCATGTATTAACATATATGTTTTTTTAAGCTTCCTTTAATATTACAAGCATAACTGCAGTATGAACATTTAAATAATTTAATATCTGAATGTCTTCTTAATATATGCATATTTAAAGTTCCTTTATTTTTAGATTCAAAGCTGCAGTGTGAACATTTAAATAATTTAAAATCTGAATGTGTTAATTTGTGTTTTTTAATGTCCTCTTTCAGATTACATTCAAAACTGCAATTAGAACATTTAAATACTTTGACATTTGTGTGTGTGAGCATGTGTGATTCTAAGCTTTCTTTCACTTTACTTTCGAAATTGCATTGAGAACATTTAAACAATTTAGAATCTGAATGTTGCAACATGTGTTTCTTTAATTCTTCTTTAAAATTAGTTTCGTGACTGCAGTGTGAACATTTAAATAATTCAACATCTGCATGCTGTAACATATGTCTTTTAAAGTCTCCTTTATCATTACATTCATAGGAACAGTCAGAACATTTAAATAATTTAAAATCTGCATGTCTTAATACATGTTTTTTCAAGTCTCCTTTATTTTTACATTCATAACTGCAGTGTGAACATTTAAATAATTTAACATCTGAATGTGTTAACATATGTCTTTTTAAACTTGCTTTCCAAATATAAGTACGTTTGCATTTTGAACATTTAAATAATTTTGAATTTGAGGGTTTTATCAGACCAAGTTTTTTTACATTTGATTTTCGATTATATTCATAATTGCATTGCAAACTTTCAAACTTTCTTTCACTGTGTGATTCCAAATCCATTCTTTCAATCATTTTGTCATAATTCTTAGCCGATGTTTGAGGTTTGCTACTTGAAGAGCTTCTCGCTTCAAGTACGTCACTTTCCTTTTCTTCAACATCACTTATAAGAGTCTGTAAAAAAAAAAAATGCAAACATCAAAAATGAGACCATATTAACCCCCCCACCCCCTGAAATGTGCTGAAATCGGAAACTCGGAGTCGGTAGACTTTTAAGAAAAGTGTAAATTGAAAATTTTCACACAAAATTTGGGTGATAAATGCATAAATGAGTTAAATCGCGACATACCATTTTTTAACATAATTGAGAACATGAAAATATTTAAGAATTTAATAAAATTGTCGCGGTATTTCGCTTCCTGTCCAGGTGTGTATTGCTATTCCTCTCGCGAAAACGCAAGCAAGCACCACCCCCCACACACACACACACACAATAATCACTTTTATCGTTTTTGAAAACTATCTTTTGGTGATATCAAAATTTTTAATTAAAAAACAAATATCTCATCAAAATTGGCAAAAATAAATAAATAAATTTAAAAAATCTAGTGTTGTACCATTTTCAATGAGAGAAAAAGAAATTTTGAGTTTCATTCCCTCCCCCCTCCAAAAAAATCACCAGCAGTTAATTCCTAGAGGGTGTTGGAAGAAAGATAATAAAGAATGATGGTGATAATGATAATTCAAAAAAAATGGTGGGACAAAATATCTTTGTTTGTCTATGTTGTTTTATCACAAAATTATTTTAATTAAAAAATCTTGTTATTTATTATTTTGACTTAGGAATATATGTTATAAGTTAGAAAGTTTATTCATTCAAAAAAGGTGTAGTTCAATAATATATTATATATCCAAATTATGCATATATATATATATATATATATATATATATATATATATATATATATATATATATATATATATATATATATATATATATATATATATATATATATATATAGGGGTAAAATTTATAGGTGGTTGCATGACATTTCACACACAGACACAATTATATATATATATATATATATATATATATATATATATATATATATATATATATATATATATATATATATATATATATATATATATATATATATATATATATATATATATATATATATATATATATATATATATATATATATATATATATATATATATATATATATATATATATATATATATATATATATATATATATATATATATATATATAGTTCAGAGATAGAATTTGAAGAAAAAAAATTATGTACAGTATTTGGTATGAGTTGGAGCGGTTGAAGGAGGAAGGATAGCTCCTGAATCATCTAAGGAGGAATTAACGGCAAAAGTTTTGGCGAAGAGTTCAGTTTAGCAGAAGGTAGCACCACAGTTGTGACGTCAAAGATACAAGAGAACAGAAAGAGAAAGAAGCAAAGTTTGATTGGAAAGTTTTTGCAAAATGCCAGAAAATGCATGGGAATTGGAACCAGAAAGATTATTGCATTTTCAAATGAAGAAGAAAGTTTTTGGTGTTTGGAAGAATAGATTTTTCGCGATTCTAGGATGAAATATAAGTTGCATGAGTTTTTAGAGTTTGAAGACGATGTTAATTTATGAAAGAAATATCTTTGCGCGAAAAGCGATAGAAAAAGCAGAGTTTTTTAAACCAAAGTTTGTTTGGATTAGTTGAAGGGAATGAATATGGAATGTACTCCTCCATGGCAAAGGGAATCACTTCCGAGGAACTCCCCCAGGGGAAGAAATAATCATTCCATGGAAAATCTAAAAGTACGACCGCAAGTCTCAGCAGTTTGATGAAGCGAAACAATACAAATGTTTCCTCGCAATAGTCAGAGGTCTTTCCTACGGAAAACTTGGATAGAAGGGGGTAGAGAGATAAGAAAGTGTTCGGGTAAACATAGAAGTGGAAAGAGTCTAGCAGTATAAGGAGAAGGATTAGAAGTTAATAAAAGACCTAGAATGTTAGGTACATCTCCCAAGGATCAAGAATGGAAAGCAAGTTCAACAAAGTATCTTGAGAACTAAGAAGCAGTTGGTGGTGGTGAATATGAACCGACTGGGGCCCCGGCCCCGTCCCCGTCCCACCCCGGCTAAAAATTAGGGAAAACCGTGGTTAAAATGGCAAATTATGCTTAAGGTGTCAATTCAATTTCAATTTTTTTATTTTTTTTTAATTTTCAGTCGATTCTTTTGAAATTTTCAGAATAAATTGTTTTTTTTTTCCCGGTGAAAAAAAGTCCATTTCTAGCGTTTTTCTGAGTCTAATTTAAATTTTTTTTTTTTTAAATTTGATACTTTTTCGAATGAATGGCGAGGCTAAACCACTTTTTGGATTAACCTGAAATTTGGACTATATATTTAAAATTCTATGGCTACAAAAACTTCTAACAGACTTTTGTTCCCAGGGTTATAGAAAATATGTTATGAACCCAAAACTGACCAACTATCAAAAAAAAAATTTTTTTTTTTTAAATCCACCTTTTCGGACAAAAATAAATATATAATAAAAAAAATACAACTACAACATTTCTTATTTTTGATGGGTGTATAGAGGAGGGATAGGGCTACAAATTCCTCCCTATACTTTATTCGATGCAATTCGTTGGTTTCGAGATATAGCCTTTAAAAAAGGTCCATTTTTGACCAAATTTCAAAAATTTCCAAATTTTGAGAGGCTATATCTCGCTTCAAACAAATAGCATTTAATAATGTACTAAATAAAAGTTGTTGCCCTGTCCCTCCTCTAAACAATTTTCAGAAATAAAAAATTAGTATGTAGTGTTTTTTTTTTTTTAAATAATTTTTTTCTCCAGAAGGGTACTATTTTTGCAAATTGTTATTCAAGTGCTTATAACTTTTTTTTCTAGACGTGATATCAAAAATTTGTTCCCACCAATGCAAGAAATTGGGGCTAAAATAATTCAGTTAAATTTTCAGCTCATGTGGACCAGTGGTTTGACCCAGCTATTCATTTTTTTCAACTTTGAGTCCAAATAACTTTATAACTTTCAAACCGCTAAAGACTCAGAAAAATGCTCGAAATCAACTCAGAACTTCGGGAAAAAATGCATATACCCTGAAAATTTCAGCTCAATCAGTCAAATAATAAAAAAAAATAAAAAATTCAAACAAAATATAAGAAAATTAAGATTTTTTTTCTTGTTTTTCAATATTTTCTTTTTCTTTTCTGTTTCTTTTGACCGCTTCATTTCTGCTGGTAAATGTTAATCTTTGTGTTTTGATTTTAGATGCCCAT
>SEYY01010764.1:2500-7500 GCA_009176605.1 Armadillidium nasatum
ATATATTATATATTATAATATATATATATATATATATATATATATATATATATATATATATATATATATATATATATATATATATATATATATATATATATATATATACCGACCGAAGCCCCGGCCCCAGCCACCCCCGGCCCCGTTCCCGGCTCCCGCTAATAATCAGAGAAAACCGGGGTTTACCTACCGGAGTTAAAATTGCAAATTATACTTTTTAATGGTGGATTAAGTCAAACAAAATACAAGAAAATTAAGATTTTTCTTCTTGCTTTTTCAATATTTTCTTTTTCATTTCTGTTTCTATTGACAGCTCCTTTTCTGCTAGTGAATGCTCATCGTTGTGTTTTGATTTTAGATGCCCCATAAAGATTTAGTTGAAAAATTTTTACTTGGGGCACCAGGAAATCTCTTCTAATTTCCTAACTATATATGTTACATTTAGCTATTTCAAGCCTATCCTGAAACATTGTAAAGTACTCTCATATTGCTGAAGCTGATCTTTTAGCCATAGTGACTGAAAGTATAAACAAAATAATAATTTTGAAATAAAGTAGCTAAATAATATAAATTTAAATACACAGCAATAAATATACAATGACATGTATAAATACAGGTTATATTGATAATTTTATATCTTACATTTTTTCAAACTTTACCCTAGGGTCTGACCTAAATAAACCTGTTGAATAACTATTGTGAATCAGGATAAAAAAAATAAAAAATCTTTAGTTTTTTTTCAACTTTTTCTAAACAAAATTTAATTTAATTTAAATAATATAAAATCAATTAAATTAATAATAATTAAAATGCATATAATCAATAATTTAAGTGAATGTTGATTATTCTATTCTTCATTAAATTTAAATTATATTAATTTTTTTAACCAAAAATTTCAGTGCTTTTGACCTTTTAATAAATTTTGTGCAACCCAGGCCCTTGCCCCGTTCCCGGCAAAAATTCCAGCCCCGGTTGGTCCCTATATATATATATATATATATATATATATATATATATATATATATATATATATATATATATATATATAATATAATAATAAATATATTATATATATTTATATATATATAATTATTATATATATATATATATATATAATATAATATTATTATATATATATAAAAATATTTTAATAATAATATATAATATATTAAATAATATATATATATATATATATATATATATATATAAATATATATATATATAATATATATATATATATATATATATATAAATTATATATATATAATATATATATATATATATATATATATATATATATATATATATATATATAATATATATATATATATATATATATATATATATATATATAAAGAAAGGTATCCCTTCGATTGCTCCATTTTATTTTTGTTTTTATATATATATATATATATATATATATATATATATATATATATATATATATATATATATATATATATATATATATATATAATATATATATATATATATAGGAAAAAACGTAGCTCCGTTTGAAGCGATGAAAGTAGCCCCCACAGGACCTAAAAATCACCCGCCGGGTGATAGAGCGGCTAGACCATTCGTTTCACTTATATTCCGTTGCCCTTTGGTTCGTTCCTTTTCGTGTTTCCCCTTCTCAGAGGGCCTCTAGTGTGCCCTCGTCTCATTTAGAAGTGTCTATGCTCCCACTTCTCCTCAGCCTCACTCCCTTCATATGTTCCTACAAATTTACAAGCGTTTACTCTTACATTGCCTTTAAAAAAATCAAAAGGGCGAAGCTAAAGCTGTCTCGGAGATGCTTGAAGGGCGGCATCCAAAGAATGCCCAACATCCACCTCTTCCTCCAAAACCACTTGGGAGTATTTGGCCTCCGGTGATGGGGTTGATGTCACCAAGACCTCTTTGCCAACTTCCAATGCTGCACGATCTTCTTTTTTCATTAATTTTTTCATCATTCGCGGTCTTTTGTCAAAATTCCATACCACCTCTCTTCTTCTAGACCTCATCTCTTGTTCTTGACTGACTGAAACTCAGCTGTTTGAGTCCTCTGACAGCAAACCCTACTCTGTTTCCTCCTACTGTCTCTATCCTCAATTTTCAACAAAAGGTGGATTTTGGGCAAATATACGCAAAGATGTTGTCTGTCCCCGTGTCTCTTATTTCGAACTTCTGAATTATCTACTTTATGGCTTAAACACTCTTGCAACTCTACAGCTAAATCCATTTCTTCTGCCTACTTATCTCCTGATTCTACAGACAATAAAAAATTCTTCGACTATCTTAACCCAAAATAAAACAATTTTTTCTTTTCCTTTCTCTGAAATTATCATTTTAGATGATTTCAATGTTCACCACCTCCAATGGCTTTCATCCAGTTCTCATGATCCAGCTGATGAACTCGCCTACCAATTTTCTATTCAGAAAAACCTTGAGCAGTTGGTGCATTTCCCTACCCGTATCCTGACCACCTTGGTGATGAACACAACATATTTGATATTTTCTTAACTTTTTATCCTTCTCCTTATACTGTTAAACTCTTTCCTCCTCTGGGTTCATTCGATCACCTTGTTATCTCTGTATCTTGTCCTGATTCTTCAAGTCTTCTGCAGGAAAGGACCAGCCTTGGGCGAGGAGACGTTTCTGGCATTTCGATGCCACTAACTGGTCTGACTTCCAGTTTTACTTTTCTGAATTTCCATGGAAAAATTACTGCTTCTGTGGGAGGGGTAACTCGGAGTTTTCAGAGCGCATAACCGAGGTGATTCTCTATGGCATGGTTTGGCGTACAATTCATATTCTTTCTCTTGTACCAAACCTAGCAAATCTTGGTTTAGCTCTGTTTATTCTCGTGTTATCCGCCGCAGGGATGCTCCCTTCAGGGACTTCTCCCATCTTCAAACTCTAGAAATTCATGCGACTTATATTTCATCCGGAAATCGTTCAAAATCTATACTCAGCAACATCAAAAACTCATTTCTCAGTTTAAAAATGCAATGATCTTTCTGGTTCTTTTTCCTTTAATTCAACCTTTTGACGATTTAGGATCTGTTCCTAATCCTTCAACCTCCTCCAACTCATTTATGCCTAAAATTAAAATTTTCTCTAAAGATGTCATTCTGTTTTCTCTGAGCTTAACACTAGGAAGACATATGGTCCTGAAGGTATCCCTTTTGTGGTTCTCCAAACGTGTGCCTCCGAGCTTGCACCTATCTTGTTGAACTATTTCGTATATGTCTTTCTACTTCAACCTTCTATTCTTACTAGAAACGTTCGCCCATTCAACCTGTTCCGAAGAAGAGAGACCCGCTCAGCCCTCTACACACCGTCCCACTTCTTTAACCTCCATTCTTCAACAGGAAGATTTGGAAACATCTCAATTCTTCTAATCTTTTATCTGATGGCCAGTATGGTTTCAGTAAAAAACGCTGTACTGGTGATTCTCTCCCTTCTTTGTGACTTTTGGTCCTCCTCTCTTCGGCATTTCGGTGAATTTTTGTTGTCGTGCTAGACTTTCTATGGAGTCTATCACAAAGCTTTGATTTCTAAGCTTCCCTCTTTCGGAATCTATCCTTCTTTCTGATTTCCTTTTTGGTCGTTCTATTGCAGCTGTTGTGGATGGCCACCGTTCATCCTTTAAATTTATTAATAGTGGTGTTCCTCAAAGATCTTTCCTATCTCCAACACTTTTTCTGCTATTCATTAAAGACCTTCTCTCTGCTACTTTATATCTTATCCACTCCTAGGCCGATGACTCCACCCTTCATTATTTATTTCAGTTTGAAAAGCGCCTCTCCCAGCAATAATTACTTGACTCTAGAGTGAGGGCCTTGGAGCAACTGACCTCTGATCTATCTCGCATTTCAAATTGGAGCAGAGAAAACATGGTCATTTTCAATGCCACCAAAACTCGATTCCTCTATCTCTCTACTCGTTACAACCTTATACACAACTATGATATCTTCTTCGAAAACACACAACTCAAACCTTCATCTCTCCTTAATATTATTGGTGTTTCTTTTTCTCATGATATTTCATATAGGTTAAATATGAAGTCTAGAAAGAAATTGAAAAGTTCAGTGAGTAAAAGAGTTTTAATGAAGAGAAAAGCCATAGACTCTACCCTAGTTCTATCTGTGGAACCTCTCAAAATGTGATGCATAATTCATATAAAAACTTACGACTCCCTTAAACAATATAAGCATCTATAGAAGCTTTTCTGTGAGAGACAATTTAATCTTTAAAAGAGAATTACGAGGAAATGAAAATGCAATAAATATTGAAGATCTAAACTTGGCTTTTGTTTACAAAGACATTGTAGCTGTGTTGAATATTATATTGAGCAGATAGGCTAGTTAACGGAGTTTTGAAAAGAATTAAGTTTTCATACCCAAAATTAACAATACTAAAAATATCACAAATCAGTTATTCCAAGGACTCCCTTCAAACATCAAGTATTTGTGGTTGCGTCGTAAAATTTTCAAAATCAAACCAGTAATAAAGAGTTGAATGAAAGAGTGAATAGGTGATATAAGGTCCAGAACGAAAGTATTCGCATTCCTTTTGGGACTGTCAGTTTCCTAAGTCAATGATGTGTAAACTCGGAAACCAAATTTTGAGAATCGCGTAAGAGAAATCGTCAGAGCTGAGATTTTAAAGTGTTTAGTTCAAAGACGACAAAAACAAATATTACAATGTTATATAGGCATAAATAACTTGATGGAGGTTGAAAAAAAGAGAAACAACACCCTCATCTCTCTCCTTATATATATATATATATATATATATATATATATATATATATATATATATATATATAATATATATATATATATATATATATATATATATATATATATATATATATATATATATATATATATATATATATATATATATATATATATATATATATATATATATATATATATATAATATATATATATATATATATATATAATATATAATATATAATATATATAAAATAATATATAACTAAA
>SEYY01010764.1:12500-22547 GCA_009176605.1 Armadillidium nasatum
CTTCCACACCTTTAAACAGCAAGTACGATAAACCTTCTTGTTCCATTTCCCATACTCTTTCTGATAAAATGCCAGCAAAAACTTTGCTTCTTCTCCTTCTCACATCTAATGTCTTTAAAATGCAAAAGAGTAGTTTTAATTTCTGCTAAAGACGAAAGTTTCCTTAAAACCATTGACCCTAATTCCACATTACATTATTCTGGTGATATTCATTTTTCTTCACCTCCCTTCAAATCACTTATAACTAACATTGTAAATCCTCTAAATATCATTTTAATAGTATGTTTCTTGTGGCCCTCAAGGTAATATCTTTTACCTTATATCTTGACCTACAAAATTCATTCGTCTCTTTATTTAAACTTCTAACTATCCTCCTACTGAATCATGGTGTCATTAAACCTGTCCGAGAAAACGAATTACATTCAAGACTTTAGCTATCTTCCCATCAATTTAAATTCATATTTTCTAGTTTTTCCTTAATAAAGTTAATTCTTAAATTTTATCTCAGGTCGTCGAAATGGCTTACGTTAGGAGAGTTCGTCTTGTATCCTACTTTTCCTCCTATCCGACTTTTGGGTTTCTATTCTTCGAATTTACGTGAATCATTTAGATTTTTTTAAAAGTTTTGTTAAACATTCAGAAAAAATTCAATAGTCTCCCAAAAACTATGTTTTTATTTCCTTTCAGATTGTCTTACAGCAGCTGCTGTATATCTTTTAAAACTATTAATAGTTGTGTTCCTCTGTGTTCTACATTATCTCACCCTTTTTTAAAACCTTTCATTTATGACCCATCTATTAATTTATCATCTATCGCCTTATGCTGACATTTCTAAACTTCATTACTCTTTTCACATTACTCATATTCAAATTCAAATAGTCGATTCTAGGAGTATGGCCTTGGAGGAATTAACCTCTGAAGTTTAGCATATTTATTATTGGGAAAAGAAAGCAGTTGTTTCAATGTTTCAAAAATTCGGTTCAATCATTTATTTATATGCTTTAAATACTCTTACATATCTATAATCTTCCGACGATAATGGAAAATAACCCAAAATATTTTGCGACTTGGAAAACTCCAAAACCATTTTCAATCCGAGACAAGATAAACACCAAAGAAGAAATTTGATTCTCAAATCCACAGACACTGGAATATACCTATATGAATAATACAGTTTAAAAAGCTATCTAATACAGATGATAATTGGGTGGGTGCTGTAAAATTCAAATTTTTTTTGAATGTCTGCCACTACTGTATTGTCAAAAAATTCTAGGAGGAATCATTTTGGTGTTGCATAAAAATCCCCAGAGTGAGATTTATAAATCCTAAAACTATATTTTATTCCTATGAGCTTGAACCGACTTATATATATATATATATATATATATATATATATATATATATATAATATATATATATATATATATATATATATATATATATATATATATATATATATATATATATATATATATATATATATATATATATATATATATATATATATATATATATATATATATATATATATATATATATATATATATATATATATATATATATATAATATATATATATATATATATATATATATATATATATATATATATATATATATATATATATATATATATATATATATATATATATATATATATATATATATATATATATATATATATATATATATATATATATATATATATATATATATATATATATATATATATATATATATATATATATATATATATATATATATATATATATATATATATATATATATATATATATATATATATATATATATATATATATATATATATATATATATATATATATATATATATATACTATATATATATATATAACTATCTGCAACCTTCCCTTCTTGCTGGAAACGTGCTCTCACTCAGCCTGTGCAAAGAAGGGGTATCCATCTCAATCCTTTAACTATCGTCCTATTTCTTTGACCACCCTTCTTTCTAAAGTTTTCGATCTATAGATTAACAGGAAGATTTGGAAACATCTCTATTCTTCTAAATTTTATCTTCTGGATCGCTAGTATGGCTTTAAAATTCTCTTCCTTCATTTTTGTAAGAAACGCTCCACTAGTGATCTATTTCCCTTATATATATATATATATATATATATATATATATATATATATATATATATATATATATATATATATATATATATATATATATATATATATATATATATATATATATATATATATATATATATATATATATATATATATATATATATATATATATATATATATATATATATATATATATATATATATATATATATATATATATATATATATATATATATATATATATATATATATATATATATATATATATATATATATATATATACGGTGGTCCATAAAAAAAAAAAAAAAATGCATTTTAAAATTATCAATAGCTCGAAAATTATCCAACGTAGATAGTTCAAAATTAGATATGAGCATAATTGCTGGTTTATTTATATTCCAGAAAATTTTAAAAATTCTACCTTTATTTGTTGATTTTTGTTAATTTTTTTCAAGCAATATGAAAAAAGCTTTACATTGTTTTAATTCAGAAATTTATATCCTTGAGATAATGCAATTACCGAAGAAGATAAAATTCTTATTAAACATTATCGAATGGAGAAGAAGTATGACAGAATGAGATTATTACATGAATTCCCTCACAAAGGATAGACTTTAGAGGGTTTAAACACTGCTAAAGAAATTTGATGAAACTGTAAGCATTAAACGAAAAGCAGGAAGCGGGCGTTTCCCGTTTAATACTAACAGTTTCATCAATTTTCTTTAGCAGAGTGTCTAAACCCCCTAAAGTCCATCCTTCGTGAGGGAACTTCATGTAATTTATTTCATTCTGTCATACTTCTTCTCCATTCGATAATGTTTAATAAGAATTTTATCTTCTTCGGTAAAAGGCATTATCTCAAGGATATAAATTTCTGAATAGAAATTATGCTTTTTATATAGTTTGAAAAAAAATCTTCAAAAATCAACAAAACAGGTAAAATTTTTAAAATTTTCTCAAATATAAATTAAACCATCAATTATGTTTATCTAATTTTGAATTATCTACGTTGGATAATTATCGAGTTATTGATAATTTTAAAATGCATGTTTTTTATGGACCACCGAATATATATATATATATATATATATATATATATATATATATATATATATATATATATATATAATATATATATATATATATATATATATATATATTATATATATATATATATATATATATATACTGTGCGTTGAGTATGCTTGAGAGTGTTTCAGATAAGTGGACTTTATCTTTCCGTACAGTCATTTACCGATAAGGTTTTACACTAAAAGAGCAATTTTAGACTAAAAATAAAACTTACATTGTGATACCAAACGATTTTATAGACATTTGGATTGGCTCGAACGTTGCATTCAAAATAAACGTCGTCTCCTTCCTTGATATTGTCGGCCATTAAAGATCTTCCTAATGTGAGGTGAACAATAGGCGTATCTAAAATAAATAAATAAATATAATATATATATATATATATATATATATATATATATATATATATATATATATATATATATATATATATATATATATATATATATATATATATATATATATATATATATATCTACTTTATCTTTATCTTCTCTTGAAAGGGTTTTCACCCTGTCAGTGGGATCTGTATCTCTCTCCGTCTGGTTTCTAAAACATTTACTTCCTTTTATGCAATAATTTTGAGCTTGGATAATTTCATTACGAAAGTGAATGGGAGAATTTTAATTAACCAAGAGTAGATTGAAGAAGATTTTTATGTGTAGTTTATTAACTAATGACTGGAATCTGAATTTTTAAATATCGCAAGATGCGGAAGAAGAAACAAATATTTGTCCTTTTTCTAAGAAGATTTTTGATAATTATTAATGGCGAAGATAAAAGAAATTTAGTGGTAAAACGTTTGCATTAGTTGAGATGTAAAATGTCAGTTTAATAGAAAATATGATAAGGTTACTAAGAATTTGGGGAATGTTGTGATCTCGTTCGTAGCAGTGATTTAGAAAATAAAAATTAAAATAAAATAAAATCGGGGAGTAATATTCTTCATTAAAAAAAAAACACTTTTGAGCAAATGTACTCAAATTTGGGTCTTTTTCATTATAATAATAATCATAATTATTATTATTATTATTATTATTATTATTATTATTATTATTATTATTATTATTATTATTATTATTATTATTATTATTATTATTATTATTATTATTCTATTTTGCATTACCCCTTCCAATTCCCTAAAAATTTTCTTTTCTAATTTAAATTTAATTTTCTTAATATAATTCTTGAGAAGAACTTACAGAGAAAGAAAGATGCATAATTTTGTTTATTTTGTAACCAGTTTTGTCCGTAAACATTAAACGGAAATCATCAGAGTTTGGATTCTTACAGATGAAGGATTTTTTTTAAAAATAAAGTTAAGGTTATACTGTAGATTATGAAAAAAAAAAAAAAAAAAAAAAAAAAAAAAAAAAAAAAAAAAAAAAAAATATATATATTATATATATATATATATATATATATATATATATATATATATATATATATTATATATATATATATATATATATATATATACAAAAAACGTATAGCTTTTTAGGAAAACTAACACACTCGTTCTCCGATAAAATATTTCTCTATTTAAAACCACTAATTATAAAACAATAAAAAATAAAAAGTTAAAACGAAGGGAACAATAAATAAAAAGAAAAAACAAGTAACAAGGATAAAAGAGCCACGAACGTTTCAGGAAACTAACTCTTTCCTCTCATCAGCGTAACTGAGGACAGAAGACAGAAAACAAAAGTAAGAAGCTTCACGTTGCCAGAAGTTCGAAAAATTAAAAAATTATTTAACATCAAGGATACCAAATCTGACACCTATTGCGCATGTGGAAAAACTTTTTTAAAAATGCTCTTCAAATAACCATAAAAGAACGGTGTCTATATCAAAAAAGCCTGAAGAAGTATTGAAATTATCTAGAGTTTTAATAAAAAATGCTTCAATGAATCTGTTTAGATTTTTTTACTTAAAAATTAAAATTCATCATCTGTAAAAATGCAAATTCTGATGATATCCGAAGTTGTTTATAAGTTGTTCTCAAGAATTATATTAAGAAAGTTAATTTTAAATTAGAAGAAAATTATTAGGGAAATGTAAAACATATTTTGAAACTAAATCTGACGTTGAATTCCGATATTATTATTATTATTACTTTACATCTCCTAAACTGAATAGCTTAAAAAAAAAAAAGAAAAAAATATTAAAATTTTTTTAAAACGTCTTTCTTCTCTCTCTTCTCTCTCTCTCTCTCTCTCTCTCTCTCTCTATATATATATATATATATATATATATATATATATATATATATATATATATATATATATATATATATATATATATATATATATATATATATATATATATATATATATATATATATATATATATATATATATATATATATATATACAACTTTTAATAAAATAAAAAAAATTTGAATCTAAAATTTTTAAATTCACAGTCGAAACCTAAAATAATAATGGAATCTCATTTCTTGATTTATACATAACCCAAAATAACGGAAATCTCTTATTTAAAGTTTTCAGAAAACCCACTTCATGAAATCAAATTTTACATGCATTCTCTAATCATCCAATATATATATATATATATATATATATATATATATATATATATATATATATATATATATATATATATATATATATATATATATATATATATATATATATATATATATATATATATATATATATATATATATATAATATATATATTTTTAACACTTTTATACGCTCATAACTAATTGCAGATTCGATATTTTTGAATGACGAGATTAATTTTTTTATACCTCAATTTTTAACATTAGGTTACACATTTCCTTTTATTATTAAGCAAAATCATAGAGCAAAAAGCACATATTCATAACAAGAAAAAACCCGTTCCCTTTAATACTCTTCAAAACACTATCATAATTCCTTACGCAGAATCTCTTATGTCCTTACGTTTTTCCATTTATACATTGTGCAATTTGCATTTGATTTTTACTTTCCCTGATAAATTATCCAAAACCTTTCTTGTCAGCAATACGACATTCTCTAAGAAGATTGGAGGAGTCTACACGATCCCTGTAAATCTTGCAATCGGTCATACTTTGGTGAGACCTTGAAATCTTTGCCTTTCAGGCTAGATCAGCATAAAGCAGACTTAAAAAGATGCAATGATAGCAATGCAATTTTCTTCAACATTGCGAACATCATCATCAGATAAACTGGAATGACGTCAAATTTATATTTTCTTCAAAAACACAAAAAAAAAAAATTAAATAGACTAATTGAGTCCTATTTTATTAATACCTTACATAATTTTAACACATCATCCGGTTTTTTCGAGATGTATGCATACTTACTCAAATATTTAAAAACTGTTTTCGCAAAATATTTTCATTCCTTGAACTATGATCAAGTACAAGAATTAAAAGTTAGTTTTTTACCGACTTGATGACCTTTTTTATCTTTTCCTTTAACTCAGTATTGTCTGAAGAGGGAAGCGAGTCGGAGTCTTACGTAACGTAACTGTTGTTTTAACCTTCTACTTTTGTTATGTCTTTTTTACTTCAACTGTTATTCTTGTTTTAGTGTTTTATTTTTTATTAAAAGTGGTTTTAAATTTACGACTAACATAAACCGGAATACGAGAGAGTTATTGTTCCTAAAAGATATATATATATATATATATATATATATATATATATATATATATATATATATATATATATATATATATATATATATATATATATATATATATATATATATATATATATATATATATATATATATATATATATAATAGTAGTACTGAGTTCTATTTTAATCTACATCTTAGTTTTTATATTTAATTAACGCTTATGTTTAATTAATATTTTATATCTTCATCAAGTTTTAGAATATTAAATTCCTTTTACATTTGTAAATTTTAAAATCTATTTATGGTATAAATTTATACATTGTTAACCTTAAATTATTATACCTAAAAAACGTATAAGGAAATCCTAATTAAAGCGATGAAACAAAAGAAAAAAAAAAGTCAAATATATCAAAGATCGAATGACAGCACGAACTGAGACCTATCTTCATTCCTATTAAGAGAGAAACATACTTACAATAGACTTCCAATTTCCATTCGTCTTGGAGAGGAACGTGATCTATGACGGATGATTCGGCTCTGCAAGTCAAGAACTTGTTTCCGTAGCTGTCTTTCGGGGTAAAATAAAGGGAACTCAGAGTCACGTTGCCCGAATTTGTCATCTGTGAATAGGAAAGACGCACACAATAGATTCCTTTTCCAAACCCAATTACTTATATATATATATATATATATATATTATAATATATATATATATATATATATATATATATATATATATATATATATATATATATATATATATATATATATATATATATATATACTGTTGATAATATTAAGAATAATGAAAAAAGGAGAGAACCGCTAATATTTTTTGCTTCTTTTTGAGTCGTAATGGAAATAAAGCATTGCAGCCAATGTTTATTTTTTAAAGTTATATATATATATATATATATATATATATATATATATATATATATATATATATATATATATATATATATATATATATATATATACTAAAGAGCAAAAATTAACGCACAATATACAATTTATCAGCTGGGAGGTCCCGACGATATTGTAGGGTAATGTGAGTGCCTGTACCTACCCAAATAATGCAGTTAGTTTAGCATCGATGGAGGAATATTGACGAAATACTGTAAAGTGACGTTGTAGGAGAGGTAACGTCATGTGTATGCCGGGTATTGAGAGTATTCAACCTTTAACATTTGTGCAGGTAATATGAAGAGGTTACGACGGAGTTCGACAAGCAACGTCTGTGTGGCAATCACAACACTGGCAGCTAAAGGGTACGGTCAACGCCAACTGGGCCTACTGTTCGGGGTCTCTCATACAACCATGGGAAAGGTCCTGTAGATGTATGAGTTGATACATGCTCACACCAGGCGTAGAGGACAGATATATTCAGTTAACTGCAACTCGCGATCGATATGCAACACCACGTGACCATCATGCCGGGCTGAAAGCTGTTCATCAGACAATTGTTAGCATGAATACCATTCGACGTCTCCTCGCGGAAAATGGATACCACCTACGGAAGTCGTCAAAAGAGCCCTCGCTCACCATGGAGCACCGAAAATTAAGGATGGCTTTAGCACAACAACACCTGCATTGACGGCCCCAGGATTGGGCAAGTATCTTATATAAGGACGAGTGCCGATTCAATCTGCATATCTCTTACGGACGTTCAAAAGTTTATCGGAGGTATCATGAGCGCTATGCGGCATGTATAATGGGAGAGATACTCCGTTTCGGTGGTGGGTTCGTTATGGTTTGGGGTAGTATATCTTTCCATGCCCGCAGGGAGCTACACGTCTTAGATTCAGGGTACCTAACCACCCAACGATATATAACGGACATACCCGAGCCGTACGTCGTACCATTTGGCCCCTACATCGGTGATGCTTTCGTCCTCATGTAGGATAACGCCAGATGTGTTGGTAATTACCTCAACAAGGTAGGGATTCGAACATTGGACTGGCCCCCGCCCATTCCCGACCTAAACCCAATCGAGCATCTGTGGGACACACTGAAAAGGAGGGTGCGACGGCTACAGCACCAGCCACACAACCGTAATGACATGCGACAAACGGTTGTTCGCCTATGGGAGGAACTGCTACAGGAAACCAAACAGGACCTCATCTCCAACATACATCAGCTGTGTTTAGCAGTCATACGTGCAAAGGGAGATCACAAAAGGTATTGACATTCAGGGACAAGTGGCTTGAACATATACCTTGAACTGCACCCTACTTATATGCCATGGTGTCCCAGGGTCCCGGGGGTTCCCAAGGTGGGGCACCACATTATCCTCATTATGCATAATCATGCGGTGTATTTTAACAATATTACTACCCGTTTTATATATTTTAGTATCCTCCTATTGACGTTTGTTCCAGTGGTGCGTTAATTTTGCTCTTCAGCATATATATATATATATATATATATATATATATATATATATATATATATATATATATATATTATATATATATATATATATATATATATATATATATATATATATATATATATATATATATATCTTCTTATCTCCGTATCTTGTTCTGTCTTCTTCAAGTCTTCCTGCAAGAACGGCCTCCGAGATCTGTGAGGATGACGTTTCTGGCATTTAAGTACCACTAACTGGTCTGACTTGCGGTCGTACTTTTCTGATTTTCCCATGGAATGATTACTGTTTCCGTGGGAGGGGTCCCTCGGAGATGTGCTGAGAGCATAACTGAAGTGATTCTCTCTGGCATGGGGGCGTTACATTCCATATTCTTTCCCTTCTACTAAACCTAATAAATCTTGGTTTAACTCTGCTTGTTCTCGTGCTATCCGCCGCAGGGATGCTGCCTTCAGGGACTACCGTCGTCTTCAAACTCCAGAATCTCATGCAACTTATATTTCATCCCGGAATCGTTCAAAATCTATTCTTCGAGATACTAAAAACTCTTTTCTCCGTCGCAAATGCAATAATCTTTCTGGCTCCTCTTCCTCTCGCCCTTTCTGGCATTTTGCAAAAAAATCAACTCTAACTTTGCTTCTTCCTCTTTCCCTCCTCTAGTATCTTCTGACGGTACAACTGCCGTTTTGCCTTCCTCTAAAGCTGAACTCTTTGCTCAAACTTTTGCCTTAAATTCAACCTTAGACGATTCCGGAGCTGTTCCTACTCCTTCAACCCCCTCTAACTCATTTATGCCTAAAATTGTAATTTCTTCTAAAGACGTCACTTCTGCTCTCT
>SEYY01010765.1:0-7500 GCA_009176605.1 Armadillidium nasatum
CTTCTTAGTGTTAAGCTCAGAGAGAGCAGAAATGACGTCTTTAGAAGAAATTACAATTTTAGGCATAAATGAGTTGGAGGGGTTTGAAGGAGTAGGAACAGCTCCGGAATCGTCTAAGGTTGAATTTAAGGCAAAAGTTTGAGCAAAGAGTTCAGCTTTAGAGGAAGGCAAAACGGCAGTTGTACCGTCAGAAGATACTAGAGGAGGGAAAGAGGAAGAAGCAAAGTTAGAGTTGACATTTTTTGCAAAATGCCAGAAAGGGCGAGAGGAAGAGGAGCCAGAAAGATTATTGCATTTGCGACGGAGAAAAGAGTTTTTAGTATCTCGAAGAATAGATTTTGCACGATTCCGGGATGAAATATAAGTTGCATGAGTTTCTGGAGTTTGAAGACGACGGTAATCCCTGAAGGCAGCATCCCTGCGGCGGATAGCACGAGAACAAGCAGAGTTAAACCAAGGTTTGTTAGGTTTAGTAGAAGGGAAAGAATATGGAATGTACGCCTCCATGCCAGAGAGAATCACCTCAGTTATGCGCTCTGGACATTGAGGGACCCCTACCATGGAAAGTTGGAAACAGTAATCATTCCATGTTAAAATTTAGAGAAGTACAGCTGCAAGTCAAACTAGTTAGTGGCAGCTAAATGTCAGAAACGTCTTCTTTCCGAAGGCGGGGGCCATTTTTGAAGAGACAGGACAAGATACGAGATAAGAAGGTGATCGGATGAACCCAGAGGAGGAAAGAGTTTAACAGTATAAGGAGAAGGATTAGAAGTTAGAAAAAGATCTAGAATGTTGGGTTCATCACCAAGACGGTCAGGGATACGGGTAGGGAGATTGCACCAACTGCTCAAGGTTGTTCTGGATAGAAAATTGGAAGGCGAGTTCACCAGCTGGATCTTGAGAACTAGATGAAAGCCATTGGCGGTGGTGAACATTGAAATCACCTAAAATGATGATTTCAGAGAAAGGAGAAGAAGAAAGAATGTGTTCTATTTTGGAGTTAAGATAGTCGAAGAATTTTGGATAGTCTGTAGAGTTAGGAGATAAGTAGACAGAACAAATGAATTTAGTTGTAGAATTGCAAGAAAGTTTAAGCCATAAAGTAGAGAATTCAGAAGACTCCAAATTAGAGACACGAGAACAACAACATCGTTGCGCACATATGCGCAACATCCGCCTTTGGCTGAAAATTGAGGATAGAGACAGTAGGAGGAAACAGAGTAGGGTTTGCTGTCAGAGCACTCAGACACCTGAGTTTCAGTTAAGAACAAGAGATGAGGTCTAGAAGAAGAGAGGTGGTGTTCGACAAAGTGGAGATTAGAAAAAAGACCGCGAATGTTGCAGAAATTAATGAAAAAATGAAGACCGTGCACCAGGGCAAGCCGGCATAGAGGTCTTGGTGGCGCCAACCCCATCACCGGAGGCCACCAACTCCCAAGTGGTGATGGGGGAAGGAGTAGGATGAGGGGCTATGTTTGGAATCCGCCCCTCTTGGATTCTCCGAGGCAGATTTTTCTTTTGCCATTTTTGATTATTTAATAGGTAATGTAAGTGTAAGCGTTTGTAAATATTGTAGGACACATGTGAAGAAGGAGGAAGGTTGGAGCATAGGCACTCCAATGTGAGTCGAGGGTACACTAGAGACCCTCTGAGAAGATGAAACGCGAAAAGGAACGAACCAAAGGGCAACGGAGTGAAACGGAATGGTCTAGCCCATCCTATCACTCCGTGGGTTATGCCCAATGGGGGGTACTTGCATCGCTTCGGACGGCGCTACGTCCTCCCCCTATATATATATATATATATATATATATATATATATATATATATATATATATATATATATATATATATATATATATATATATATATATATATATATATATATATATATATTACTTCTATTATATATTATAAGTGGCTCCGTAGCTCAGTCGATCGAGCACTCGTTATGGCAAACGAGAGGTCCAGGGTTCGAGGCCTGGCCGGAGCGAGAAATGTGAGCTGTTTTCTCCTTGCACTTAGCTCCGAATGACTCAGTCGTTAAACGAGTACATCAGTGGAGTGCCTTTGCCACTGATGGGAATAATCTCCGGCATCCGCGATAGGCCTGGCCCAGCCAGCGGTACCGCCGTGGGCCCGTGAAACCCTAGGATCTTCCTCGAAAGATCCAACTGACAGGACGATAGTCCTTCCTGGGGGATGAAGATTATTTTATTTATTATTTACTTCTTACTTCTTACTTCAGCTCCCAGGTAGGCATCATCTGCCTGTCAGCTGGTGCAGCCTCCTCCTCCATTCATTTCTATCAGCGAATTGGACTTCTCTTCTCAGTTGCGCGATTGTCGGGAAGCGATGCCTCTCCAACACCTCCCCCACCTAGTCCCTCCGCCTCTTCCTAGGTCTTCCCCTCGGTCTCCTGCCCACCGGTCTCCACTCCCAACATCTCATCGCCACTCTCCCCTCCTCCATCCTCTCTAGATGCCCCAACCATCTCAGTTGGGCCTTTTCTATCTTGTTTCTAATGCTATCTACCCCTATTATCTCTCTTATGTGTTCGTTTCTTATTCTGTCTCTTCTACTTTTTCCTATCATCGTCCTCAAGGGCCTCATCTCTGCTGCCTGTATTCTACTTCAGGCAGCAGAGATGAGGCCCTGTATATATATATATATATATATATATATATATATATATATATATATATATATATATATATATATATATATATATATATATATATATATATATATATATATATATATATATATATATATCACAATCCAACCAGTTAGGCCTGTCTGTCATATGCTACTCCTTCAAAATCTTCTCTGCTTATCCCTGTCCTCAAACTTCTACCGATTCCAGTGTCTTGTCACTTCGCTGTATGGCTTATGACACCCCATATATCTATTTTTTTTCTCGGTCTTCCGACCAGTCTCCTCCCTTCTGATCTTCACTCCAATGTTTCTCTAAGCCCCTCTCCCACCTCAATTCTCTTCACGTCTCCAAACCATCTCAACTGGTTTCTCTCTATGCGTTCCAAAATTGACTCCATCCCCAATTCCTTCCTCATCCTATCACTCGACGATACTTCCTTAATGACTCTGAGTACTCCCATTTATTCAGCTTTAATTTTTCCTTCTGCACTATATCCATATATTTCGACAATAATTTTAGTCTCAGTACCGTTTCATATATTAACACTTTCAGTTCTGTTAGTATCTCTTTCTCCTTAAGAAGCTGATATAGCATTTCCCACATTCTGTTTGAATTTTCCTATTTTTTTAAGCCAGGTCTCATCTATATCCACTACTATCTCTTTTCTCTTTTTTGTTATCACCACTTCCGTTTTCTCTCTTTTTATTCTAATGCTTATTGAGTTTAGTACCTCATTCTTCATATTCACAGCTTTCTGTAGATCTTCATCATCTGATGTCATCACTGTCGTATCATCCTCATATACTAACGTGTGTTCTCTATTCTACTTTATGCATATGTCCTTTTAAGACATCTGTCCAGGTACAGTGCGAAGAACAATGGCCACAGAAATACACTGCTCTCTCACTCAGGTTTTCACATTAATCCACCTCTCGCTTCCATCTCTTCCTTTGACCATATTTAATCGTCCTTAATCCATGTTTTTAATAACTGTTATTAATTTCTCCGGTATGTTTTATACTGGGTCTTATTACATTCTCCATAGTCCTACTTTTTTATATCTCATCGAATGCTTTCAAGGTCTGTAAATATCACATATGCTTTTTAAGTTCCATTCTATTTTTTTCTTTTTCACCATCATCATATGAAATATCAAATCTATCGTACTTTTTTTTTCCTGATCTATAACCGTGTTGATATTTCCCAATTTTATCCTTAATCTTCATCCTAACCTTCTCTCCAAGATTCTCTCGAATATCTTACTAGCTTCTATTCACAACACTATTCCTTTATAATTTCCGCAAAAAATTACACAAACCAAAAACTTCATTTATATAGATAACGTACACACACTTATATACTTTCACATACCTTATTAATAAAAGTAAGGTTATTTTTTGGGATTCATATATGCAATATATATTACAGTCTCAGCCTTTTCATAAGAATTATCAAGAATTTCTAGCTTTTTCTAGCCTTAATTCTTAAACCATTAATCCTCTAATTTTCACACGTTTTCGTTGAACTCCGCCTATTTTCACACGGCTTAATCTCCTAATTAATTACTTTAATCCATTTGAATTTAATCCTTTAAGCACGTGCCAATGTCCTCTGGCACGATATGTCATTGGCACTGAGGGTGATGCATTTGAAAAGTGTATATCTTTGTGGTGCTGCAAGGTGTACATCTTTGCAGTGTTGCAAAGGGGGAATCACGCACGAAAGCAAAGCCTTCTAGATGAAGTCCTTTACCAAAGACGTCTTAGGTGTACCCTGTGATGACGCTAGACACGTGTGCACATGCGTCGGATTCAAAGTCAAGTGATGCTTATGACGTCATAAAGAGATGCGGAGAAAAATATATTATGTCGGTGACGTTTAGGATTATGTAATAATAATGATAATAATAATAATAATAATAATAATAATAATAATAATAATAATAATGCGGAAAAATATTTTTATATGGTAAACGAACGCGTAAGCGTATGCAAATGCGCATCACATGCTCACACCAAGCTATGGTGTAACTAGCAATTTTGTCACCTGGGGCAAAATTGTAGATTGGCACCCCCCTCCCCCCATTATTTTTCTATCGTTTTTTCCTATTTTCGAAAAGACACAAAGAACAAAAAAAGTTTTAATATATATATTATATATATATATATATATATATATATATATATATATATATATATATATATATATATATATATATATATATATATATATATATATATATATATATATATATATATATATATATATATATATATATATATATATATATATATATATATATATATATATATATATATATATATATATATATATATATATATATATATATATATATATATATATATATATATATATATATATATATATATATATATATATATATATATATATATATATATATATATATAATATATAATCTATATATATATATTATATATTATATATATTTTATATTATATATATATATATATATATATATATATATATATATATATATATATATATATATATATATATATATATATATATATATATATATATATATATATATATATATATATATATACTGCCTTACAATTGCGCGGTTTATTAAGAAGTATAGGGTTAAGAATAGCTTTGCTCACTTATTATGTTTATTTCTTAAGCCTAATAGTAGCATAGCACAGTCAAATTTTGATCACCTTAATTGATATTCTATCTTCACTACTACAGGATTTAGGCAAGGTTAATAATCATAAATTCTACAGTTTATTGAGCACTCACTACATAAGTTTTGAATTTAAAGCACTTCAAACCCACTTCATTCCCTTTATATCAAGCCTTATTTGCTTTGTTTAGAAGAGAAGTGTTCTCAATACCTCCTTAATGGCACTATCTCGTGGCCTCACTGACTCTCTCGTCTGCGCTTTCTCCTCTTCGCCCTCACCCCTTTTGAATTTACCAATCACGTTCGTTTTTAATATCACCTGATATAAGTTTGAGGAGTCGTGGTTCATTTCAATATATATATAATATATATATATATATATATATATATATATATATATATATATATAATATATATATATATATATATATATATATATATATATATATATATATATATATATATATATATATATATATCCTCTGATGGGTAAATGCCAGTGGCATACCAATTTTCACTAGAGTTGGAAGTTCCTAGAAGCAAATTTAAGGCCATCGTGCCCCAATATAGGACGTTGAAGATGTGCAAGTGAAAGGAAGTTTGGAAAGTAGATAAGGAGAGTGTATTCCAGACTTACCAGTAAAATATATAAAATTAATCGTAGCGGTTAAATCTGTGGTTAGAGAGTTGGATAAAGAAAGACATTTCGCACGAGCTCTTTTCAACGGATTTCAGAATGAGAGTGGAGATCTCAGAAGTACAGTATCCGTTGAAATAGCTATATTATAGAAAGAGAAATTATGTGATCCTTCCAAAAGTTCAGAAGAAACACCAAGAATATTAGGCACAGAAGATAGTTCGAGGTGTGCATTATCGAAGATAGTGTGATAGTTGTGTAGAAGATTTTATATGAAATATAAAGATGAAGAATGAAGTTTTTGAGGCATTGAAAATGACTATATTTCTTTACTCCATTTATTTAGAAATTAGAGAAATGTCAGAGGTTAACTGCTCAAATTTCACCTTCAAAACGTTAAATAATTGTTGTTGAGTGGAAATTCTTTAAAATGAAATTATGAAGGATAGAGTGGTCAGAATAGTAGACAGGTGATGAATTAATAGATAGTAGGTCGTTAATGAAAAGTAAAAAAATGTTTTTTGATAGGACAGATCTTTGAGGAACACCACTATTAAAAAATTTAAAGGATGAACGGTGGTTGTCTAAAATGGTTGCAATAGAAAGACCGGAGCTGAAACCAGAGAGAATTATAGATACCGAAAAATGGAAGTTCAGAAATCAAAGCTTTGGGTCAAATTCTACCGATGGATTTCGATATGTTAAGCCGAACAGCAACAGTTTCACATAGATGCCGGAGAGCAGTGGGCGAAGAGTCAGTGAGAAGAAAAAGATCATCAGTAGAATGTTTCTTAGAAAAACCGTACTGGTGAAGAAAACAGATATAAGATTTGAAGAATTGAGATGTTCCTAAATGTTTATGTTATGGATAGATTCAAAAACTTTAGAAAAAATTGAAGTTTAAGAAATAGGGAAGATAGATTTACGGCTGAGAGGGGTCCCAATTTTCCATCAAAGGCTGAATGAATGCACGTTTCCTGCAAGAAGAAAAGATTGAAGTAGAAAAGAGAGAGATAAAATTTTTTTATAAGGTACAAGCTTAGATGCACACGTTTTGAGAGCTAAAAAGGGATACGATCAGGATAGTACGTCTTCTAAGTATTAAGCTCAGATAGAACAGAAACAGCATCTTTAAAAGATATTACAATGCTAATCATGAATCAGTTGAAGGGGGTTGGAAGAAGAGGAATATCTTCGGAATCGTCTAAGGTTGAATTAGAGGCAAATGTTTAAGCGAAGAGATTAGTTTTGGTACGAAGATTCTAGGAGATGAAAAGAGGTAGAAGAAAAGGTTTTTACAAAATGGCAGAAGAGGCTTGAAAAAGAGGGACCAAAAAGATTATAATTTCTACTGAGAAAAGTGTGCAGTGTTACGGAGAACAGACTTTGAACGATTCCTGGGTGAAATATAATTTGTGTGAGTTTCTGGAGTTTCAATTCGCAGTTAATTCCTAGAGGCAGCATCTCTGCGCCGAGTAACCAGAATACAAGGAAAGACATGCGGAAGCAGTAATCTTTCCAAAAGAAATGAAAGAA
>SEYY01010765.1:12500-33493 GCA_009176605.1 Armadillidium nasatum
ATTTCCGGCACCACATCACACCGCACTAGGTCGTCGTGCACCGCACCACACTACCTGTCATTCGTTTAGCACTGCACCGCAAAAAAAGTTAAACTGAGCACACCGTACCGTACCGACATATACAATTGAAGCATATATATATATATATATATATATATATATATATATATATATATATATATATATATATATATATATATATATATATATATATATATATATATATATATATATATATTAGTGATGGCATCCGCATCCGCATCCGCATCGATACTGAGCATCCGCACCAAAATCAACATCCGCATCCGCATCTGCATTTTCGAAAATTCAACATCCGCACCCGCATCCGCATCCGCATCCGCAAATTAGAAAATATGACATCCGATCCATCACTAATATATATATATATATATATATATATATATATATATATATATATATATATATATATATATATATATATATATATATATATATATATATATATATATATATATATATATATATATATATATATATATATATATATATATATATGCGAATTGTAGATCAAGAGTGAGGGTGAAGAGAGAACTATCGGATTGGTTTAGCATAGGAGTGGGATTGAGACAGGGGTGTGTAATATCTTCATGTTATTTAATCTATTGATGAATGGTTTACTTAGAAAAATGGAGAGAGAAGGGAAGAGTATTACGTTGAGAAATATGGAGGGTGAATGTGAAGTGAATGTTTTACTTTTTGCAGATGATGCGGCATGTGTTGGTGGCAGAATCTGGAAAAAAGAGGAGAATACTTGTGAGAGAGTTTGAAGGGAAATGTGCAAACACGAGATTGAAATTCAATCCAGCGAAGAATAAAGTTATGAGGATTGGAAGGTGGGGATGAGGAAATGTGGAGGGAGGAATTGGTTTGTAGAAGTGTGAGAATGGAAACTTGAGGAGGTGAATGAATTCAAATATATCTAGTAATGTTGGGTGGAAGGTAAGGGTGGGACGGAAAAAGGAATAAAGAACAGAGTGGTAGAAGGAATGAAAGTATTGGGGACCTAAGAAAAGTATGGAAGAAAGGAAAAATTTCGAAAGAAATAAAGATAAGAATGTTTGAATGTATGTGTTCACCTTCTGTATTGTATGGGTGTGAAACATAGATGATAAGTGTTCGGTCGAGAAAAAGTTTCAATGTCTTTGAGATGAAAGATTTGAGAGCGATATATAAATTGAGAAGGATTGATAGGATTAGAAATGAAAGAATAAGGGAGATGTGTAAATGGAAGAAGGGTGTAATTGATAGAGAGGAGGAGGATGTGCTAAAATGGTTTGGACATATGTGAAGAATGAATGAGGACAGAATGGTGGGCAAGGTACTTAGATTCCATGGGGATAGAGGTAGGGATAGGGGAAGGCAGAAGTGGAGATGGATGGATGGAGTGAGAGAGATTTTGATGGAAGGAATTTGAGTTTAGAAGAGGGTAGAAGATTTGTAGAGACAGAGAGAGATTAAGGGCGGTGGTGAAAGGGGTTGGAAGGAGTTGGTTGTAAGGGAATTGTGGCGGGCACCACCCCACGAAAGTAGGAAAGGTGATAATGAAATATATATATATATATATATATATATATATATATATATATATATATATATATATATATATATATATATATATATATATATATATATATATATATATATATATATATATATATATATATATATATATATATATATATATATATATATATATATATTAGTGATGGCATACGCATTCGCATCCTGATCAAAATTAACATCCGCATCCGCATCCTCATCAAAATTCAAATCCGCATCCGCATCCGCCCTTCTCCAAAAATTCGACATCCGCATCCGCATCCGCAAAAAATCGAAAATCCGCATCCGCATCCGCATCCGCAAATTAAAAAAAATTACATCCGATCCATCACTAATATATATATATATATATATATATATATATATATATATATATATATATATATATATATATATATATATATATATATATATATATATATATATATATATATATATATATATATATATATATATATATATATATATATATATATATCAGTGATGTTCAAATCTGGAAACTTTCGAATCCCATCCAAATCCGAAGCCGAATCCGGAACTTTCGAACGAGAATCAAATCAGAATCCAGCTAATTTTTAATTTCTCGAATCTGAATTCGAATCCTCTCAGTTTTGGAATTCTCGAATCAGGATCTGAATCTGAATCCAGAACGTTCGGATCCGAATCCAGCTAATTCTAGAATTTCTCGAATCCGAATCCAGCTGATTCTAGAATTTCTCGAATCCCAATCCAGCTGATTCTAGAATTTCTCGAATCCCAATCCAAGTCCATGAAACAATCGCCGAATCTCAATTCGGATTCGCCCATCACTGATATATATATATAAATATATATATATATATATATATATATATATATATATATATATATATATATATATATATATATATATATATATATATATATATATATATATATATATATATATATATGTGTGTGTGTGTGTGTGTGTGTGTGTGTGTGTGTGTGTGTGTGTGCGCGTATACAGTGAAATTCATCTCTAAAAATTCAAATTCTAGAAATCTCCATCTCAAAGACACCTCCTAACTTTTCAATTTCTTTCGATGGGTCTCCCGTCTCTCCTGTTGACAATATAAACATCTATGGCCTTCACATACACAACAAAAAAATTTCTTGGAAACCTTTTATCACACTGGTTACTAGGGCGACCTCAAAGAAGCTAGGAGTTCTATTAATATTTCAAGAATTTTTTCCTTCTTTGCAGTTACTCCAATTATACAGAGGCCTCATCCACCCTTGTATGGAGTACTGCTCTCATAACTGGGGTGGCTCAGGTTTCACCCGTTTTTTGGATAGAGTTGAGTCAAAAGCAAAAAGACTTATAAATTGTTCCGTTCTTTCTAATTCACCTGACCCTTTATCTTTGCGACGTGACGTTGATGCCTTGTCTTTTTTCTATAGGTAGTACAGCGGTAGATGCTCGAGGGAACTGTCCACTCGTATACCTTCACCTTTACCTTCGGCCTCGTAGTACAAGGGGTGCATTGTCTATACATAAATTTTGTTTGGACATAAGCAACTCTAGGCTTCTCTGCTGTGGTGTCTCCTACTTTCCTGACACCTCTGTTTTATGGAAGTCTCTCCCATCTTCTGTGTTTCCTGCCGAATTTGATTTAAATTTCTTTAAATCCCACCTCTGTGCTCACCTAAGAAATTTGCTTTAGGTGGGACCTATAAGTTTTTTTTTCTTTTATCTTATTTTTATTCCTCTAACGCTCCCTCTTTGAATTGGGCTTTCCTGTGAACGGTGGTGATTATATATATATATATATATATATATATATATATATATATATATATATATATATATATATATATATATATATATATATATATATATATATATATATATATATATATATATATATATATATATATATATATATATATATATATATATATATATATATATATATATATATATATATATATATATATATATATATATATATATATATATATATATATATATATATATATATATATATATATATATATATATATATATATATATATATATATATATATATATATATATATATATATATATATATATATATATATATATATATATATATATATATATATATATATATATATATATATATATATATATATATATATATATATATTCGAAGATGTCATAGCTGTGTGGAATATTATGTCGAGAATAAAGATGGACGAACTGAGTCTTTGAAATACTGAAAACAACTAAGTTTTCTGTGCTCCATAATGAAATTTAAGAACTATAAAGAGTTACATTCTCCAACGCTACCCTCCTAGTGATAAAAAATATTATTAATTACTGTTAAGTGGAATGGACTTCAAATTGTAAGAGTTAGTGCAGGGAATAATTACAGGCATAGGAGTGGATTAGTAATGGAGCAATATAATGTCACTAAAGAAAAACAAAAATATTTAGTGATAGAACCGATATCTGAGGAAAACCACAATCAACAGACTTAAAGGATGAACGGTAGACGTCTACAACAACTGATGTAAAACGACCGAGAAGTATATCAGACACACGGTTGCAGAGAGAAGGATAGATACCGAAAGAGAGAAGTTAAAAATCAAAGCTTTGTGTTTTCCCATTTTGATATGTCTGGTGCCACATATTAATTAAAGTAATACATAAGTAAAAATTAAAAGTTAAAATTAAAAAAAAATAAGAACAGGAAATGACAAGCATAGAGTGTACAATATTCACACAAAATTAATGTGAGTGCATGGCACTCCTCTTGCTGCGAGATGGTGAAAAGGGAAAGGTCGATTACCTCGAGCACCTGCCAATGTAAGAGCTATAAAAAAAGAGATCGCACTCTAAAGTCACGTGGCAGATACAGAGAGTCAAGAGAATTTTGAAGGTAGGGGACAGCTTTGGCTTTTTCGCCTTAAACTCAACATTGTCCAAATGACAGGCAGAGCTGGAGCCATTCCTCACTCCCCCCTCCCACCCGCACAACAACAGTCTCCCAAATGAGAGAACAGTACTCTCTACATGGTGGATAAGACCCTTATACAGTAGGAGTGACTGTTCGGAAAAAAAATTACTCCCAACTTGAATATAACTCCTATCTTCTTTGAAGCCGCCCTTGTAACCGTTGATATATGAGGTTTTGAAGAGAATGTGTTGTTTATGTTCAGACCGTCAATATTGTTGATGTTCACAGGTGAGACGGGAGAGTCGTTGAAGGACGTAAGAAAGTTGGGAGGTGTTTTTGGAAGTGAAATGTGTATATGTTGAGTTTTTAAAGAGTTGAATTTCAGCAGGCTAAAGTAGTGACTCTCACCCCTGGAAATTCCATCCTGAGTGGCAAGATTGTAACTCTAGATTCAAAAGAGAAAGCAGATTTGAAATTAGTAGAAAATGGAGAGTTGAGTCATCGGCATAAGAATGAATTAATTTAGAAGTGCTGCAGAGAAAAAAATAATTAAAAGCAAAAGTAAAGTTAGAGTTAGAACAGAACCTTGAGGAACGCCACAATTTACAGGAAAAGGAGAAGGTGTCACTTCATCAACAAATGCTGATATGGAACAATCTGAGAGAAAACTAAATATGAGTAAGTAAAGAGAAGGAATGGAGCTTAGAAAGAGAGTAGTGACACTTGTGTGATATCATAGTAGTGTGGAAGATTCTGTCGAGTAGAAAGATGGAGGAATTGAGTTTTTGAGGCATTGAAAACGACCATGTTTTCTCTGCCCCAATTCGGAATATGAGAAAGATCAGAGGTCAGTTGCTCCAAGGCCATTCTTCTTGAATCTATCAACTGCTGTTGGGAAGGACGTCTTTCAAATTGAAAGGAATAATGAAGGGTGGAGTCATCGGTATAGGCGTGTATAGGAGACGAAGTAATAGAGAGTAGATTATTGATGAAAATTAGAAAAAGAGTTGGAGAAAGAACAGATCCTTGAGGAACACCACTATTAATAGATTTATAGGAAGAACGATGGACGTCTACAACAGCTGCTATAGAACGACCGGAAAGGAAATTAGAGAGAAGGTTACAGAGAGAAGATATTCCGAAAGAGGGAATTTTGGAACACCACTATTTATAGATTTATAGGAAGAACGATGGACGTCTACAACAGCTGCTATAGAACGACCGGAAAGAAAATTAGAGAGAAGATAGATTCCGAAAGAGGGAATTTTGGAATTTAAAGCTTTGTTCCAGACTCTATCGAAAGCTTTCGATATGTCTAGAGCCACAGCGAAATATTCCCCGAAACCCCGAAGAGCGGAGGACCAAGAGTCAGAAAGTAGAGAAAGAAGATCACCAGTATAACGTTCTTTATGAAAGCCATACTGGCCAGAAAGGGCGAGAGGAAGAAGATCCAGAAAAAGTATTGCATTTGCGGCGAAGAAAAGTGTTTTTGGTATCTCGAAGATTAGATTTTGCACGATTCCGGGATGAAATATAAATTGAATGAGTTTTAGGAGTTTGAAGACGACGATAATCTCTGAAGGCAGTATCCCTACGGAGGATAGAGCGAGAAAGAGTAAAGTTAAACCAAGGTTTTTTTTAGGTTTAATAGAAGGGAAAGAATATGGAATGTGCGCCTCCATTCCAGAGAGAATCACCTCGGTTATACGCTCAGCACACTCATAGGGACCCCTCCCACGAAAGCAATAATCCTTCTATGGGAAATCAAAGAAGTACAACCGCAAGTCAGACCAGTTAGCAGCAAGAAGTGCCACAAACGTCCTCCCTCCCAAGACGAGGGTCGTTCTTGCGGAAGACTTGAAGAGACAGAACAAGATACGGAGATAAGAAGGTGGTCCGATGAACCCAGAGGAGAAAAGAGTTTAACAATATAAGGAGAAGGATAAGAAGTAAGGAAAAGATCAAGTATGTTGAGTTCTTCACCAAGACGGTCAGGGATACAGGCAGGGAGTTGCACCAACTGCTCAAGATTGTTCTGGATAGAAAAGTTGTAGGCGAGTTCACCGGCTGGATCATGAGAAATAGATGAGATCCATTGGCGGTGGTGAACATTGAAATACCTAAAATGATGATTTCGGAGAAAGGAGAAGAAAAGAGAATGTGCTGTATTTTGGAGTTTAAATAACCGAAGAATTTTGTATAGTCAGTATAATTAGGAGACAATTAAACAGAACAAATAAATTTAGTAGTAGAATTGTAAGAGAGCTTAAGCCATAAAGTAGAGAATTCAGAAGACTCCAAAGTAGAGACACGAGAGCAAATAACATCGTTGCGCACATATGCGCAACAACAGCCTTTGGCTGAAATTTGAGGATAGAGACAGTAGGAGGTAACAGAATATATGTTCGCCCCTGTATGGAGTACGACTTTCACATCTGGGGTGGTTCCACACATTCAGCTATTCTCGAAAAAGTGGAGTCTAGGGCCTTTCGTCTCATCAATTCTCCTGCTCTTACTAACTCTCTCCAGTCTCTTTCTTCCCATCGAATTGTTGCATCACTTTTTCCATACTATCGCTATTACAACGGACATTGCTCTTCTGAACTCTCATGTTGCATACTTCCTTCACTGAGCTCAAGCATTTCTTACTTAGAACACTTATAATATAGGATAGATTCAATGTTCTCCAGTTTCAAAAAAAAATATATATATATATATATTGATTCTTGACCTATTTTTATGAAATTTGCATGGTATTTGCATTTCAACAAACTGAATTGAACTCGATTTCTGTATCTATAACGATTTGAATCTTTTTTTTTTTTAAAGTCGATTTCTGTATCTATAACGATTTGAATCATTTTTTTTTTTTTTAATATTCCCTTGGAAAAAAAAGAGAAAAGCGGAGGAAAAACCACTGGTCGAAATGACCTGAAAATAGAACTGTATATTCACAGTTCGATTAGATCCAAACGCTAAGATACTAGTTTTGATATTTGCTTTAGAAAAAAAGTTATATACCCTTATCTGTCGAACTGCAAAAAAAAATTTTTTTTAATTTACCCCTCCGGACAAAAAAAAATTTTTTTATTTAAAAAAAAAAAACTACATCTTCAACTTTTTTTATTTTTGGCAGTTGTTTGGAGGAGTATGTAACAAAAATTCAAAATTTGAGAAGCTATATCTCGAAATGAACAAACAGCGATGAATGAAGTATCGGGATAAAGTTGTAGTTTGTAGCTGTAGCTTCCTAAAATTTTCAAAAAAAAATTCTACTGTTGGACAGAAAATGGCTTATAACTTTATGTTAGATTAAGAAGGAAACATCTTCATATGCTTAGGCATGAAGAGCATATGTTTCCTATAAGAAGGGAAGGCTGAAATAGAAAGACAGAGAAGAAATATCTTTTTAAAATAATGATACAGGGACAGAATCGCATAACATTTTTATATCTCCAAAGAGGAGCACACACAGGAAGCCTACTGAAATTTCAACCGTTATATGGAAATATCAGAAACAAGATCAAATAAAAGGCTGACATATACAGACATACAGCAACCAAAAGAATGCAAGTTAATGGAAGTCGGTGAGAAAACAGTTAAAGAAAGTGTTTCTTAGACTTCACCAGCAAAGTACATGTAAGATCGAGCATAACTGTTGTCTTCGGACAGAAAGTTGGGTAGAGAAAGGGTGAGAATGTATAGAAAATATTTGTCGTACGAGCTCTTCAATGAAGGAAGTATGTGAAAGGGAGAGTTCAGAAGAACAGTAACCATTGTAATAGGGATAGTATAGAGAGAATGACGCTACAATTGAACAATAGCATAAAGAGACCCGAGAGAACTAAGGAGAGCGGTAAGAGTTGATGAGAAGAAAAACCCTAGACGCCGTCTTCTCGTGGAGAGCTCTATGAATGGAACCGTCCAGATACGTAATACAAACATTATGCAGGGATGTACAAATGAAGTTTAGCGCTGTTTGTTTTTCGAAGAAAATATCATAGTTTGAAAAGAAGATTGTTTCGAATAGAGGGATGGGGAAAAATTAAGTTCTGTTGCATTAATTTGAACACGAACATGTTTTCACTGCCTCAATTTGAAATAGTTAAAATGAACAGAGGTTAGTAGATCTAAAGCCATCATCTTTACGTCTATTAACCGATGATAGAAAAAGTGTTTTTCAAAATGGAAGGAGTAATAAAGGGATTAGTCAACAGCATATGAGTGAATAAGAGATGAAATAATGGAGAGAAGGTTATTAATGAAAAGTAGAAAAAGTGTTGGTGGGTAGGACAGAGTTGAGGGGAACCACTGCTATTAGATTTAAAGAACGAGCACCAACCGTCTACAATAGCTGCTAAAGAATGACCGGAAAGGAGATAAGAGAGAAGGATAGATACCTAAAGGGGGGAAGTTTAGAAATCAAAGCTATCGAAGACTTTCGATATGTCCAGTGCGACAGTAAAAGATTCGCCGAAATGTCGAAGTACTGATGGGGCTAAGAGACAAAGAAAAGGGATAAGAAGATCACTATTAGAACGTTTCTTATGAAAGTCATACAGGTATTCAGAGATAGGATTGAAAAGTTTGAGACTTTTCCAAAATTTTATATATATTTATTTATAAATTATTTGTTATATTATTTATTTTCTTTGTGTTTATTTAAATACATAACTGTTTACATATTTCCCATTAAAGTAACTTCAACAACATTTGTTTTATTTTTTATTGATCAATTACAGACTTCCTCTTTCTGTCAGATGTATTAAAAGAACATGAAAATTTATTCTTATTCATTACTGAAGGTCTGTCTCTTCAGTTAATTTCCAGATAAGCCATTCTTAAATATATCTGTGAAACAGATGCATTTCTTTTAAGACGGTTTATTTTGAAAGGAGAGGGTATGAAGGCTGAATTTAAATTAATTATTTACTTCTCAGAACAACACACATTACTTATGTGTGGACTCAATCTTTGGCTATTCCCCTTAATATCTTAGGAAGTGGGTCCTTCTGATAAAGGAGTTAAGGGAATAGGGAGAATGTGGCCAAATGAGATCCCAGAGTTAGCAATATTGTTGTTAATTCTCCTCTTCGTATTTAATTAACAAATCCTATAAAAATACAGTCCACTAAACCGATAAATACGAATGAGTGTTGTGTTTTATACGGAATCAACCAACCAGCTAAACAAACTTACGAACACAGATCTGTAGTATAAAAGGCTGTGTTTTTGGAGTTTGGATTATTCTCACTAAACTCTCCGATGAAGATATCATTCTCTTGGACCTCTCCTGGGATCGTTACCCCATAACCTCGTAACCTCACGTCTTCAGGTATTATTGCTCTTATTGTATTATCTTATTATTATTATTATTATTATTATTATTTTTTATTATATATATATATATATATATATATATATATATATATATATATATATATATATATATATTATTATATATATATATATATATATATATATATATATATATTAGTTATTTGTTTATTGTTTATTGCAGAAATAAAAGCCTGACTTCCTCTTAGTTGTCATTGCCCCACAATTTTATTTCTGAATACTTCTACGGGGATATGGATGCCGTTGGAAGGATTTTGCGTCCCCTTACACTGGACATTGAACCTACGTCGCAAGATGCTCCCAGAGTCTTCAAGCACTGGAAGTTTGTACTCACTCAATATATTTCTGCAATACCCGAGGATTCTCAGGACTTGTCTTTGGGTGTCCTGGCTGGATCATTATCTCCTAACAACTTCGAACTGATTTCTGAGTGTCGTACTTACGAAGGCCGCTCTCCAGTCCTTGACCTCTATATTTGTGAAACCGCCTAGTGATGTTGTTGCTCGACACTCTCTCATGACTCGTAAGCAACTCCCTCAGGAATCTATTGATGAATACGCTAGAGAATTACAGCGTTTGAGTATCGATTGTGCTTTTCGTGATGTAACTGCTTCCACTTATAGGAATGAGTATATCAGAGATTCTTTTATCTCTGGCCTAAAATCCCCCCATGTCAGAACGCGACTTTTGGAATTTCGTGAATTGCCTCTTGAGAGTGCAATTGATAAAGCTCGTGCACTGGAGCTAGGCTCCATCAAGATGCTATGACTTATGAAGCTCCCGGAAATCTTGCAGTAGTCTCCTCTCCCGCTTCACCTTCCTCCACTGCTAGCCATGAAGATGTGGTGGCTGCAGCATTGGTCACTACTTCGCAAAAACGACCATGTTTTTTACTGTGGAAAAAGGCCTACCCATGACCGGGCTGTTTGCCCTGCTCGAGGAGCCTTATGCTCTTTATGTCATAAAAGGGGTCATTTTGCGAGGGTTTGCAGATCTACCAATACCCCTATATCTAGACCTGAAGTGGCTGCCTTCGCCAAGGCATACTCGTTCACAACATCTGATTCAACTTTTCCTCCTGGATTACAATCCTCCTCCTTGAATATCACCATCTCGAACCATGAAGTTCGAGCTCTTATCGATACTGGTAGCTCAGAGAATTTTGTGTCCCATTGTCTTGTCTCTAGATTGAGCCTGCCTACATCTCCATACATGGGAACTATTGCAATGGCCTCCTCTTCGTGGACATCTTCTGTCTCTTCTTGTTGCCATATTCACTTTACTATCGATGACAGCATGTATGGTGAGCGTTTCCTAGTTATGCCCAACTGTTGTACTGACGTAATTCTGGGTCTACCTTTTTTGAAGCAACATTCGTCCCTTAAACTCTCTTTTGGAGGAGCCAAAAAACACTTGGAAGTATGTGCTCCTGGCTCCTTTTCAGATACGTCCCCCTAGAATCTTTGCCAACTTATCTCCAGATTGTAGACCTATTTCTGTGAAATCCAGGAAGTACAGTTCTTCTGACGTCTTATTTATTAAGGATGAGATACAACGGCTGCTGTCTGAAGGAATTATTGAGCAAAAGAAGGTGGAGGCTAAACCAACAGACACTTCAAGAAAATAGAGAGAATTGGAATATGGAGGAAATCTCAAGAAAAGATGGTAACAAAAATTTGAAAAAAAACCCGAAAGCAATGTTCACTAGGTGAAAGGGAAAAGAAACCTAACCAAAGACTCCGACGCACCCAACGTCTGTTTAGGTATTAAACAGTGCAACATCCGTCTACCGTCTACCATGGCTCAAACGGTAGGGTGATTGACTCACGTGCTTGAGGGCGCCGGTTCGATCCCACTTGGAGATCCTAGGTATATACTACCTAATAAAGTTCCTCTCCTCAAATAGGGCAATGCCCGTGAGATGTGAACTTTTTATTAAAAAAAAAAAACAATACAAAAAACCAACCAACTTTACAAACCCCTATGAAGGAGAACTTCTCTAATATAAAGGAAAACTTAAATTATATACACTAGATAAATAGTGAAATCATATAAACTGTTTTTATACAATATTGCAACATTTCCTTCATCATAAATATCGCAAGACCATCCACCATCTATGACGAATAACAAAAAATGAAAAAAAATGTAAACAAGGAACAGTTTATTAAGTTAGATTTTTGAAAACCCCGTTCTTTGAGTCAAATCCAAAGATTGTAAAGAAAGCCACTCAAAGCCACCCAAAGCCATCTTAAGCCAGGATTAAGATACTGGCTGGCCCTTAAGGTGATTTGACTCAAAGAAGACAGCATAAATATTACAGTTGAAGCTATGAGCTTCTATATTAGCCTCGTAAATCAGCATCACATGTAGCATATTCAATTAACACTTTTGTTTGTATATAATATGTTGTAATTTTATGATGTCTTAGAACGAGCACATTAATGAATGTAAGGTGAAGACTGTGACTTAATTAAAGCAATAAAGAAGGGTGTTCGTGAAACGACTGAAGGACTGAGTATGTGAAAATGCAAATTTTGAGAAGTCTTAAAACGCTAAAGGGAGGGCTTACTAAACGTAAAAGGTTTGAAGTGAATTTGAATAATGAAAAGACCTTTCATTTAAAGGCTTTATTCCACTAAAGAATTATATTACATGTCTCGAAATTAAAAAAAGAAAAAGACATTAATAACATATTAGAAATTAAAACCTATAAATAATTATCATTACATTCACCCTTTCTAGCAATTTTAATTCTATTAATTTCATGGGTTTATTTTCTTATAAGTTCAGACGCTGTACTGGTTTGCAAACTCGACTAGACCTTCTTAATTCTGGAGAGTTCTGAGTAATCTCTTCCTTTGTAGGAATATTAATCTCTGATGGTGTAGGTTCTAAAGGAATGTCGTCAGTCTCGGCTCCTGAGTCATCATTGCTTCCACAACCCCCTTCACTATTTATGTTTTCAGGATGATCAGGGTAGGGATCATTTGTATTTTGATTACCACATGGAGCTAGATCACGGAGGGAAACTGTTGATTCCCTACCATTGGAAAATATCACAAAAGCATATCTTGGATTTACCTCTAAGAGCTCCGCTTCTTCCACTAGAGGATCGAACTTAGACTGTCTTACTTGCTTCCTTACTAGTACTGGACCAGGAGAGGACAGCCATGTAGGAATAGTATATCCATTACTAGACTTTCGTTGATAATTAAAAAGCCTCTCATGTGGAGTCTCATTAGTTGATGTTGTAAGGAGAGATCTTATTGAATGAAGAGCTTGTGGAAGTACCTGCTCCCACTGTGCCACCTGCAGATTCCTAGATTTCAAAGCTAAAGATATAGTCTTCCAAATAATTCCATTACACCTTTCACATTGCCCATTACCTTGAGGGTTGTAAGGAGTATTTCTACAAGTAGCTACGCTAAATCCATGAAGAAATTGTTTCAATTCTTGCGACATAAAAGCAGTACCCCTATCAGAGTGTACATATGAAGGAAGTCCAAATATGGAGAACAGTTGAGAAAGACACCTTATAACAGTTTTAGCAGACATGTCAGAGCAAGGGTACACAAAAGGAAATCTTGAGTATTCATCAATTATGGTAAGCATATACTTATTACAGGATGAAGATGGTAGCTGTCCTTTAAAATCGATATTCAATCTTTCAAATGGTGATGATGCCTTAACAAGTACAGATGAAGGAGGATTATAAAATCTTGGTTTGCACTCTGCACAAATAGAACAAAATTTTGTCATGCGTTTTACATCCTCAACAGAGTGGGAGATTTTTACAACGAATAAAGTGAGCCATTCTAGCAACTCCGGGATGACACAAAAAGTTATGAAGTTGCAACAAAGAGTCCGTCCCATCTACAGAGGCACATAAAGATCTTGACAAAGTATCAGCTGGTACATTATCCTTCCCGGGACTGTATATAATGTCGAAATCATACGGAGACAATTCTATTATCCATCTCATAACCTTTTCATTCTTAATTTTTCCTGATAATTTGGCATCAAACATGAAAGAAACGGATTTCTGATCAGTAACTAGAGTAAAATGGTGTTCCATTAAATAATGTTTCCACTTACGCAAGGCCTCAACAATTGCATATGCCTCCTTTTCCACTGAAGAATGCTTTCGCTCACTATTATTTAAGGTCCTAGAAAAGAATGCAACAGGCTTACCTCCCTGATTAAGTGTAGCAGCTATAGCAAAATCAGAAGCATCAGTTTCTACAACAAATGGTATCGATTCATTGATTGAGCAGACAACAGACCTACAGATATCCTGTTTCAGGATATCAAATGAATCTTGAGCAATTTTTTGCAAGGGAAACTGTTTACTTTGCACCAGTGATTGTATCTTTTCAGAAAACTTTGGTATCCAATTGGAATAGTAGGAAAACAATCCAACTACTCTTTTTAGTGTTTTAGCATCAGATGGCAAAGGAAGTTCAAGTAGTGGTCTCAGTCTCTCTGGATCAGGTTTTATTTCATTGTGAGAAATGCTATAGCCAAGCCAATTAATATCTGTTAAGTAAAATTTTGATTTTTCATAATTGATAGTAAGATTGTTTCTTCTGGCAGCCTCAAGAAATCCATTCAAATTTAAATTGTGTTCCTCCTCCGTTTTTCCACAAATTACCAAATCATCTAGATACGAATATACACCAAGCAATTTATTACTTTCAATAAAATCATGAATGATACGTTGAAAACATGCAACTCCATTGGTTACACCAAAGGGTATTCTGCAAAACTGATAGAGTTTACCACAGGCCTCGAAAGCTGTATATGGTTTATCATTTTCTTGTATAGGGACTTGATGATAGGCACTCTTTAAGTCTATTACACTAAAATATTTATGATGAGCTATAGTGTTAACAAGTCGTCATCAATCCTCAGGAAGAGGGAATAGTATAAACTACCCACTTATAGAGTCTAGTTGAGTGTACTCTTTTAAAAATTAATTTTTTCTATACCTATTGATTTTTGTTTGTTCGAATAGATATTTTAGTCTCCGAAAAATTTAAAAAAAAAATTTCTAATCTTTTTTTATTATCTGTTGTTGTTGTTCACGACTACTATTCTTAAAGAGATTGGGGCTAAGATTGTTTAGGCTTTTCATCTCATTTGGAAAAATATTTTTTTAGATCTATTTCTTTTTTTTTTTGAATAATGACCACTAATACCTATGAAACCGTTATAGATAAAAACACTAAAAATGGACCTTTTTTGACCGGGAAAAAAGCTATAAAAAATAAAAAAGTTATGTTAAAATGCAGAAAAATCGAATAAAAAATAAAAAAGTTATGTTAAAATGCTCCTGCCCCTTTAATTTAAGCCTCCCCTTAAGTCTAATTCCTTCTTGAAGCAGACGTTCAATTTCTGCCTTAATAAATTGAGAATCTGAGCTATTGTAACGTCTTGATTTTGTAGCTATCGGTTTGCAGTTGGGTAGAAGGTTTAAAAAAAGAGGATGAGAGCATACTGAGTATGAACTTAAACTGCATATATTAAGTGGAGGCAATTGTCCACCAAACTGAAGATTAACACTTTCATGTTGACACAGAACATCATGTCCCCAACAGTAATTCACTGCACAAGTTAGGCAAGACTTCTAATTTTATTTTTTTTATAATAATGGTTCAGCATTTTAAAGTTAACAAAACAGTAACCAAGAGTTTCACAAGACAAAGAAGACTGTGCCATTGTCACTTTACCTCTCTTTGGAACAATGGGCAAAGACAGACTATTTGCTAAATCCTCACCTATATAACTATGAGTACTACCCGAGTCAATGAGAGCAACTCACACTATGATTTCCAATAATAATTTCAACTTTAGATTTAGACAACCCTCTTGAAGCTGTGGTTGAAGAACCAACAATAGATGCCAATAGAGAATCTGTGGCAGCAGATAATTGGGCTTCACTTCTATAAACATGCATAATGCCCCTTCTTTTGACGTTTTCTGCAAATAACATCTCGTGCAGGACAGTACGACCGTGGATGACGTTTATTTCCACAGAAATAACACTTCTGATTATACATTTTAATACTTTGTCTGGCCGCCGCAGCAGTAAACTCTGTTTTTTCATTAGAACTTTTTGGAATATCATCGGTTGCAAGAGAATTTTCAATAGCTGAGACTGATGCTGAGAGAGGTGTATATGGAGTAGAATAGGAACTTGAATTTTGCTGGGCTATGTCTAAAGCACGAGCTTGTTCGAATGCGGATTGTAGCTCCAATGTTTTATTCTCTAACAACCTCTGACGAATGTAAGGTAGAATTTAATCCAGTTATGAATGCATCACGAATGGCATCATCTCTATTTTTCTCAGCACTGACAGCTTTAAAGTTGCAGTCAATACTTAATTGTTTTAAGACCTGCAAAAATTCATCTAAATTCTCTCCACTTTGTTGTCGTCGAGTGGCTAGTTGATGTCGAGCAAAAATTTCATTTTTGGGTTTTACATATAATTGTGTCAATACCTCAATAGCTTCTTCATAAGTTTCACAACTAGATATGTATTCATAAACAGCAGGAGCAATATAGTTAATAAGAGTATCCAATTTGTTAGGGTTGTATGATTCAATAGAGGAGAGAAAATTTCTAAAAGTTCTGTACCAGTGATTCCATTCTCTTCCTGAGGTACTTCCATTTGGATTTGCTTCAAACCTTTCTGGTTTAAGGAATTTGTCCATTTTTGTTTTTGATATTTTTTTTTTTTTTAATTTATATTTATTTTTCATTTTAGTGGAATAAATTGAAGTGAATTTGAATAATGAAAAGACCTTTCATTTAAAGGCTTTATTCCACTAAAGAATTAAATTACATGTCTGGAAATTAAAAAAAGAAAAAGACATTAATAACATATTAAAAATTAAAACCTATAAATAATTATCATTACAAGGTTTATACATGAAAGTAATAAAGCTGGAATGCACAAAAGGAAAGGTATAGGGCTCTTAAAGCTCTAAAGAGAAAGATAAGAAATGTTTAGAGAAATATACTTATGATTATGTGTGTGTGCTTGTATGAATGTATGCATGTGCGTGTGTGTGTGTATGATTTTTTGAGCGTGATTTTATGTAGGTGTGAAAATAGGGTTTGTGATTGCGCTTGTGTGTGTGCGTTAGTGATGGATCGGATGTCATTTTTTCTAATTTACGGATGCGGATGTCGAAGTTTGGAGAAGTGCGGATGCGGATGTTGAATTTTCGAAAGTTCGGATGCGGATGCGGATGCGGATGCGGATGTTAATTTTGATGAGGATACGGATGCGGATGCCATCACTAATATATATATATACATATGTATATATATATATATATATATATATATATATATATATATATATATATATATATATATATATATATATATATATATATATATTATGGTTGGTGGTTGATGGTTGAAGTAGGAAAATAATGAAGGCTGGATGGTTTTCTTAATTTTATTACATAAAATATTGACTCTGGATGGTATAACAAGAACAAGAAATAAATATGTGTCCACATGAATATCACAACACACATCCCTGACACTATCCCACAATAGCATCAAGGATCTGCATTGTGGTTATTCACATGAACCAAATGCAAATATAAAAATATATAAAAATTGCAGAGTAATTTGATATATATATATATATATATACATATATATATATATATATTATATATATATATATATATATATATATATATATATATATATATATATATATATATATATATATATATATATATATATATATATATATATATATATATATATATATATATATATATATATATATATATATATATATATATATATATATATATATATATAATATATATATATATATATATAATATATATATATATAATATAATAATAATAATAATAATAATAATCATCATCATCATTATTATTATTGCAACAACAACCCTACCGCCTGCATTACATAAAACACTAAATATTAAGAAAAAGATATAAAATAGTACCTAGTGTCAGCCTGATAATCCACAGAAAAGGAAGCAGACTTCACTGATGACTGGTATTTATTCTGCAGTGTAATGTTCTAGCAGCACCTTCTGATGTGAAAGAATACCCTGAAGAACACTGTGCAGTGAAGAGAAAAGGATATAAGCAAAAGGAATGCAAACTAAAAACCTTTGCAATTGACAAAACTAACAAAACAAGAAAATAACAACATGGCAACTATGGCTATTTAGAACCTAATTCTCACCTGTGCTAGTAAACAAAATATTGCTTGAGGTGCAATATTAGTGATGGTTGTATGCTACACTGTAATGTCTGATAAACACAAGTTGTTGTTGCAAAAGACGAAGTTGATTACAGTAGCGATAAAATATGAATAATACACGATGATCACACAAAAAAGAAGTCAGTAGAAAAAAGGCGCTAGTCTAAATGCCATGTCCGCAAAAGAATAAACAAGAAGAGGAAAAACCACAGTATAAAAATCACAGTAGATTGCGGAAAGCTCTGCGACTACAGAACCCCCCTCCAAAAGTGGCAGTGGTTAGAGACGAAAGCGAAGAGGAGGTCGAACAGTTCTGCCACTCTTTGTCCGACGTAGAATAGCAGGGTGAGCCGCAGGTCCACTAGTCGAAGAAGAGGGAGAAGAACCAGAAGAGCGTTGTGAAGAAGGCGGTGCAGGAGGTGAAGGAGGTGGTGGAGGTGAGTCAGTGGAAGAAGAAGGAGGAGTAGGAAGAGTAGGAGAGGAAAGGCGATCTGGCACAAGTGATGTTGGAAGCGCGACAGGAAGGAGAAGAGGAGACTCTTCAAAATCATCCGGAGGATCCGGGGAAGATTCGAAAAATGCAGGTTTAAACCTATCAACAGAAAAAACTTCCGTCCGACAAGGGAGCTGAAGAAGGAAGGTTTTCTCCCGACGACTTAAAACCTTGTAAGGCCCCAAATATCGAGCTTGCAGCGGAGCTCGATGAGCGTCGAGGCGTACGAAAACATGTGTACATGTTGTGAGGTCCTTCGGAATGAAAGAGTGTATGGAAGCGTGAGGGCGTGGAACAGAAGGTTTCCACGAAGCAGAACACTGACGGAGGCGAGAGAGATAAGTGTAAGGGTCGGAAGACGCAGGAGAAACCGAAGGGTCAAAAAATTCCCCTGGAAGACGAAGAGGAGAACCGTAAACCAGTTCGGCCGAGGTACACTGTAAGTCCTCTTTCATCGCAGAGCGAATCCCGAGGAGTACGAAAGGCAGTGCCTCAGTTCAATGTTCCGAGCGAGGGTGAGCGGCCAGAGAAGCCTTGAGTTGCCGATGAAAGCGCTCCACCATACCATTAGCAGCAGGATGGTAAGCAGAAGTTCGAATGCGAGAAGTGCCGAGAAGAGACATAAAATCACGCCAAAGAAATGACTCAAACTGACGACCCTGGTCAGTTGTGATTGTCTCCGGCACACCATAACGAGAGACCCAGTGAGCTAAGAAGGCCTTAGCAACTGTTTCTGCAGTTATGTTGGGGATAGGAATAGCCTCCGGCCAGCGAGTGAAGCGGTCGACGCAGGTGAGAAGGTAAGAGCAACCATCTGAGGGAGGAATAGGACCGACGAGGTCAACGTGAACATGTTGAAAGCGCTCACCTGGAGGCAGAAACTCACCAAGGGGAGCCTTGGTGTGACGATGTACCTTGGTCCTCTGGCAGGAGAGGCAAGCGCGTGCCCAAGTCTTGAGATCACTCTGCATGTTCGGCCATACAAAACGTGAAGCAACCAGCTTCTGTGTGGCCGAAATCCCTGGATGGGCGAGGTCATGCAATGAGTGGAAGACCTGTTTCCTGAAGGAGGAAGGGACCAATGGTCGAGGAGAACCTGTAGAAGTATCACAGACGAGTGGTCGAGTAATACCGGGCAGGTGAAGAGATTGAAGAGAAAGAGAAGTAAAATCAGGAAGAAGATGTCCTCTGACTCCTGTGCAACTGCCATGCCCTCGAAATCTACCGGGGATAGAGAAGAACTTGCGTTAATCTCTATCCGAGAGAGAGCATCAGCTGTGTGGTTGTCGATGCCGTGAATATGCCAGATGTCAGTGGTGAACTGAGAGACATATTCTAGATGGCGCGCTTCTCGAGGTGAATGACGTTCATTTCGTGACTGCATAGCGAAGGTGATAGGCTTATGATCAGTCAGAATGTGAAAAGAACGTCCCTCGAGAAAATAGCGGAAGTGCTTGGTAGCCAAATACATGGCCAAAAGTTCCCTACTGAAGGCACTGTACCGTGTCTCAGCAGGTTGAAGTTTTTTAGAAAAGAAGGCAAGAGGCACACATTCATTCTGGTATTGCTGCAGGACACCCCGACGGCAAAATCGGAAGCATCTACCTGAAGGCGAGTGGGAGCAGACTCCTGCGGAAAGACGAGAAGAGTAGCTTCAGCCAGAGCAGACGTTGCGTCAGAGAAAGCCTTCCGAGCAGCATCCGACCAAGTGACCTTGGTAGATTGACCCCTCTTTTTCCCCTTCAGCAGAGAAGTAAGAGGTGTCAGGAGAGCTGCAGCCGAAGGAATGAAACGATGATAAAAGGTTATCATGCCAAGAAATTGTCGAAGTTGACGCTGTGTTTCAGGAAGAGGGAACTGTCGAATGGCAGAAACCTTATCCTGAAGGGGAAGAAATCCTGAAGGTGAAATAGTGTGCCCCAAGAAGGTGAGTGACGGAACACCCAAGACACACTTGTCAGGGTTCAACCTGATGCCAAATTCCTGCAGCCTGGTGAAACAGCCTGCAGATGGGACTTGTGGAGCTCAGGAGAGGAGCTGGCAATGAGGAGGTCGTCGAGGTATGCCCAGCAGAAAGGAAGACCGCGGAGCACAGAGTCAATAAAGCGCTGGAAGGTCTGTGCCGCGTTCCTGAGGCCGTAGGGCATGCGTGTATACTCAAACAACCCGAAGGGAGTAGTGATGGCAGTTTTAGGAATATCCTCTGGAGCAACAGGAATCTGGTGGTATGCCCGCACCAAATCCACTTTAGAGAATATGTTACAGCCGTGCAGATGGGAGGTGAAGTCCTGAATGTGTGGCAGAGAGTAGCTGTCAGGGACAGTGGCAGCATTCAAGGCACGATAGTCCCCACAGGGCCTCCAGT
>SEYY01010766.1:0-2500 GCA_009176605.1 Armadillidium nasatum
ATGAAGAGAAATTGAATGAACAGAAAGATTACCATGAATTAAAGAGAGAATTAGCTATTATTAAGTCTATAGAATTTGATTGTACTGATGGGGTTACTGAGAAATCTCCATTTGCTGTTTCAAAACCTTTGGAATTACTTCTCCTTGAAAAAAATAAAGTCCTTCAGAATGAAAATACAGTGTTGAAAGTAAAAGCGGATGACCTTAACCACAAATGTGAAAATTTTTGTAAAGAAAATGAAAATCTTAAAACCCTTAGTCAGGAGCAGCAAATCCTAATTTCACAATTAGAATCTGACTTGGCATCAGTTCAGTCAATATCTCCAATGAACCCTAGAGAAGGAGCTACTCAAATGGAACTTATTTCAGAAGCCATTAAAGATGTCAATCCTGTTGAAACACGTTCTGTTACACCATTACAAAGAGTACCTTCAGAGAGTTCAGCTTCAGGGGACCATTCATCAACAGCCGAATCATTATTATCAATTGTTTCTGCACAACGAGAAAGGTTTAAAATTCGTAATGAAGAGCTTGAAGCTGATACAATAGCAAAAGGAAGCCAGATTATAATGCTTCAAAATGAAATTGATTCTCTTAGATCTGATAACTTGAAATTATATGAAAAAATACGGTTCTTGCAATCTTATGAAGGGAACAGTAAATCTGCTAGCGATACACCTTCAGAAATAAGGTATAGTAATCAATACGAAAACTCTCTGGATCCTTTTATGACCTTCTCACAAAAAGAAAAGCATAAACGGTATTTATCCTTGAGTCCTTTTGAGAAAATTACATTTTCCATTGGGCAGTTTATTTTAAAAAGCAAAAAGGCTCGCACTGCTACATTTATGTATGTATCTTTACTGCATTGCCTTGTTTTTATTGTTTTATATAAGTTTGCCTTTACAGAATCTTACAAGAGAGATTTCTATTCTGATTGTGCACAAAAATTTGCCGAACATATGCATGATGTTCATGGTGAAAATTGAATATCTTTGTTAAGTACTTAATTTTATATATATATATATATATATATATATATATATATATATATATATATATATATATATATATATATATATATATATATATATATATATATATATATATATATATATATATATATATATATACGGTATATATATAATATATATATATATATATATATATATATATATATTATATTATATATATATATATATATATATATAATATATTATATATTTTATTATATTTTATTTATATATTATATATATATATATATATATATATATATATATATATATATATATATATATATATATATATATATATATATATATATATATATATATATATATATATATATATATATATATATATATATATATATATATATATATATATATATATATATATATATATATGTTATTTGCAAATTTATGTAGCCTAGGCTATAGTATATGATATTTTTTGTTTTACTTTTACTATAACATTTTGGCATTATTTTGATATATATTAGATATATTTATATTGTATAGAAAGAATCATTATTTACAAAAAATCTTGTGATTACAGAAAGCTTTGTTATAGGAATTTTTTGAACAGATTTTCCATTATATATATATATATATATATATATATATATATATATATATATATATATATATATATATATATATATATATATATATATATATATATATATATATATATATATATATATATATATATATATATATATATATATATATATGATTTTCCATTAGCTGTTGGGTTACTATTTGGGTCTTTTGTTTTTATTGAGTAGTATTTATTAGTAAATTTAATTTTAGATAATTTAAAGTTAATATTATATTACTTGTAAATATTTTTGAAAGTTCAGCATAAAATGCTCAAATAATAAATATGAAGTTTTATATTACGAAAATATTTACAGAGCTGTAAATTTTTACTTTAACACAGTAGGAGTAATATTTAACCATTGGACTTTCTATATGGTATGTAACATTGTTAGTACATTTTATATCATTCCAGCTTTAAATCTTTTTTTTTTTTTTTTTTTTTTTTTTTTTTTTTTTTTTTTTGGTAAAATAACATATTTAGGGTTTATTGCATACCCAAGGTTCAGAATTAATTTCTTCAATATTTTGATTAACCCTAAATCAGAAATTTAGTTTTAACTTTGTCTTTCTCAGCTAATTTGAAGCAGAAGGATAATATATTTTTATTTACTGAAATTTTATTTTAGCATTTCTTTGAATTTTGGTTTTCTTGAGATTGTTTGTGTTCAGTAAATTCTTATGTGCCACAATAAGGAATATAACATTTTTGGTTTAAATTGAAATTTTATCCTTTTTTTTTTTTTTTTCCCCCTGGCTAAATTAAAAATATTTACGTATCTAAAATTTTTATTTTTAAATATAATTAATTTTCTTCTTAGATTAAATAACCAAGTTTCTGGTTCTACGCGCTATAGTACTTGAATATCAGTATTACTTTATACATGTTTCTACATTAA
>SEYY01010766.1:5000-24355 GCA_009176605.1 Armadillidium nasatum
TGGCTTATAAAAAGCTATGATGAGAACCACACCATGTGTTTATACGAGTTAAGATTCACACTGAAGTAATGATAGAATTGTTTAAGATATTAGAAAAATTGAATGACAATTGGATTGTTATATAAATGTAAATTTACAACTCTGCATGTAGGAAATTTCGGAATAAACTATGTTTTTATATTCATTATTTTCCATAAATGATGTATCCAGTCACATCCATGCATTTAGACATTTTTAACCTAGACAACCTGTATATTTAGTTTATAGTCAAATTTTGATTCATTTGCCATTTATTCTGACATTTATATCAGGTGTTTTAAGAAAGCCATTTATTGATAAAATTTTGAAATATTTGACTAAATTTTTCATTTGGAATATTTAAAATTTGAATGGAGAACAAAGACAAGCGAAACACAGCCAGTCACTATTTTAAAGCTGACAGTACAACAATATTTGATGAACTATCAAAAGGTCAACCTGAAGAAAAGGAAACTTTTCAGAACTTGAGTTCTCCAGTTGAAAAAGTGTCCATTTATTTTCCAAGTACCACTTCATTTAGTTATATAAATACCCCTACAAATCAACCTGTGATTGAAACTATGAATATCGAGGATAATATTCTTTCTGATATCACCAGTTCAATTTCTCACATTTCATTAGAGTCAGATCGCATTTATGATGGATGGATTCCTTCGGAGTCTACCAAGGAAGTTTTGGCAAGCATTATTGCTTCTCCAGGAAACTACAAAGTAGATAAGCAGCTACTTGTTACGCCAAATATCGCAATTAAAGAGGACTTTGTAAGTTCTAATATATATATATATATATATATATATATATATATATATATATATATATATATATATATATATATATATATATATATATATATATATATATATATATAATATATAATATGTATAGTGTAATTTTTTTTTTTTTTTTTTTTAGCTATTTTTCCTATTAATTTTTTTTTAACCAATTTCCATTAAAGAGAAAATTCCTGTATTTTTTTTTTTTTTTTATCTTTGAGTACCTCTGTAGATATTGTGCCCAAATTGTCATAGCTCAAATCTATCATTAAATCCAAGTCGCTCAGTTAATATTAATCCCATAGCAATCAGACTTTTCTGATAGAAACAAAGAGAAAGGAATGTTTTATATATAGGAAAGATTATAGTTTTTGAAAAATATTTAAATATTCATCTCAAAATTGTTGGGTAATTGTGCATGATGTATTACATCCTTTTCAAATGTATTTGCTTCTTTGTAAGTTTTTATTGATCATTTAGATTGGTTTAAATGTACTTGTAGCATTCATGTTTTCAGTATATATATATATATATATATATATATATATATATATATATATATATATATATATATATATATATATATATATATATATATATATATATATATATATATATATATATATATATATATATATATATATATATATATATAGCGTGATCCGATACGAAATTTACTTCAAAATTACCTTGGAGAAGAAGCAGCATCTCAACGGCGTACGTTGTTGATCTCGTCTGTTACACAAGATGATCGAGGTTTACGCCAACTTGTAGCAAATGGATGTTATCACGCGGCAGTCAATCTGACAACACAGCTTTTAACCGTATATGGACAAGGAGAGAAGCGGTCAGATCAACCCTGTAAACATACTGTACATTCCGTTCAGGTATTATTATTATTTGCATTTATTTAGTTTGTAATTTGTATTTCTACATAACGCATATTCCACTTTCTTATTCAGAAAACCAATGGATAATACTCATCATAAAACATTGAAATCTTGTGAAGATTTCTATAATAAAAATACTATCATGAAGACAATCTTTGGGTCTATCTTAGTAGGGTCTAGTTCTACTAATATTAAGGTTGACATAATCAGGTTTTCTAATAACCTTTTTTAATTTCTGAGAAAGGTAATAAAAGCTTCTTAAATATAATTATTTTTTGCCCAATGCCTCCATCATTTGGGAGAAACAGAAAATGACTAAATGTTTTTAAATATAGATGATAAAATAATTTTACTGAAAAATGCAGTCTTAAGATTTAAAAATTACATAGATAAAAATGAGTAATGACTAAAATTGTCAATTTATCTTCATTGTGACTTAATGACTTCCTCGTGCTTGATAAGGTCTTGCGAGATAATTTATATCAGGTTCAGTGATAGTCAAGCGAAGTTAAAGTCTCCTCTTTGACTATTACCAGTTTATTTCGCTGTTTAGTAAAAATTTGCAACACTGCACCGAATCTTTTTTCCACTAAGTGTAGTCAATGGGCAGGCTTCTCCTCAATTGAAGCTTTTGGACCCGGTGTAGAACAATGCTCTCTGTGTCTCAACTGGTGTATTTTGGCCCTCTCCTAAGGTACCTTAGAGGTAGAGGGTAATATTATGCCCTTGTCGCTCCAGAGGGAATTTATGATGAGTTTCACCTATGTATGGCTTCTTAAACCTCAGCCTTTGGCCCTTTCTCCTTTACTGGATAATGTTACCAGGTGTACCTTTCGGTGGCCCTTTGCGGAATTCATTCATCGGTTTTTGATAAGTTGAATCTTCCTACTGTCAAAGTTCTGTCTTTTAATTTTGACTGTAACACTCCGTGGTTGTTTCTTCAACCTCGAATTTTTACAACTTTGGACGCTCTTACAAAATCTAGGCATGCTGAGTTTCATCTCCGATCTAGTTTCTGCTGGCGTACTGTGGTTCACAAGAGGTACATTTATTTTTACGAGCAGTTCCAAATTCATGAGGGGTGTTGTGGGAGCGGGTAGTCTTCCTGGGCCGTACTTTGTCCCACACTCTAATGGAGTCCGCCTCGATCATTACTGTGAAATTGTGGGACATACATTTGAGTCTTTCAAGGTTGCCAGTTCTGTACACGGGATCCTTCTGAATAATTTATTTCAACTCTCGGTGCATCTTTGATGCAATTAATATCTTTTTTTTTTTTTTTTTTTCAAGGAATTCTCGTCCTCCAAGTCCAGCGTTTTCTCCAATTTCTTCACTCCAGAAGAAAATCTGTAAAGTTTTGCTGTGTTCCATCTCATGTTGGCGTTTGGGGAAATGAGGTGGCTGACAGGAAAGCCAAGCTTGCCTCCTCTGTTCTCCGATTTTCTTCAACGTATTGCTCATCCCCTTTGCAATTGGATCACCTCCCCAGGAGGATTATATGCCGGTATTTCGACTTGGATTTCGGGAAAGATGGCAGTTATTTTGTTCTGTTTCTTCTGTTCCTGTCAACTCCATACAATGAAGCCGTGTCTTATTGACTAGAGGTCCTCCTGTATCATTAACCATCTACAGGAGGTTGCTCTGGCTCGCCTGGGAATCGGTCACACTCACCTCACCCACGGTTATTTAATGTCGCAAAATCCACCACCGACATGTAGTTTTTACCGCTGTGATGTTATCTTACTAGTTAGCCACATTCTTTTTTAGTCTCTTTATTGAGTATACTTCGTAGACAGATCTTTCCTCTCCTCCACTCTGTTAAGTAAGGCAGCTTGACTTTTGTTCTAGAGGCTTCCTCTGCATTTGGACGTCATGCTTTGTTTTCTTAGGAACCAGTTCCCAATATGAAAAAAATAACAAAAGTAGAATAGTTAGTCTAAAGTAAAGTATGCCATAACTCTTTTATATACTGTGTTATATGTTTTTTAATTTTTATTTTCGATTTTTTCACTCTCATTCATCCTTTATTTTCATTTTTTCCAGAAAAGAAATATAATTTACATTAAAACTTTTTATATGTATATTATTTTTCAGCTTTGGTTTACTCGCATTGCGCTGCTTGTTAAACTGCGACGATTTTCTTTTGCCGAAGTCGAGTGCGAACCCTTTGGGGATTTAAATTCACCCGATTTGTATTTTGAATTTTATCCAGAAATTTATGGAGGCAAGAAAGGATCAATGGTTCCCTTCGCTTTTAGGTAATTATTGTTATTTTTGTCATTTTTGACTTACCTATTCAGAGTATTTATTTAGAGTGGTTTTAATGTAGGATTAGCACCAGTATTTTTTTTATCATTGAATTAACTGAAAAATATACAGTGTAATTTTGTGGCACCTGTTATTACTTGGTCATTGTGTTTTCCATTTTGTTTCCGTTAAATTCTTTTTTATTCTAGTAGATATAAGTAATGGTGATTGACCTTCTTTCAGGCCTCATGGGGTCACCTTTAGAAATTGTAATGTCATTGTTGGGTTTTGCGTGATAATGTGTTTTGTGTATTTGCTATGTCGGGGGGTTTTTCGTTGAGAAGATGATTTGGTTGGCGGGTGTTGAGATAATTTTGTGTTATGATGGTGTGTATGTGTTTGATTAGTGGTGTGTTGTTTGCAGTAGGTGGAATGGTTCTGAATATGTTACTGTAGTATAGGGCCAGGTGATGATGGAGGTAATTTTAGACGGTGTCTTGTGTGGTCTTGTAGGGTATAGTGACAGGGGTGTGAAATGTCTAGGGTGTTTGTGTAGAATTGGGTTCCTATCATGTCAAGGTGAGTACGGATCGGGAGTATTTTTGTTTCTTCGTGTAAATGCTGAATTGGAGTGGTTCTAGTGCAACCTGTGATGATTCGAAGAGGCGGTATTTTGGTTTATTTGTAACTTCTCTATGTTTGAGGGTGAGGTGGCAGGGTACCAGGCTGGAGATGCGTAATTAAGTGTAGGTCTGATGAACTGTTTGTATGCTGTGATGAGGGTGGTTAGTTCGTTACTGAAATTGTTGTGTGACAGTGTTCGGATGATGTTTAATTTCCTGTTTGCAGTGTTGGTTATGTTATCGATGTGTTTTGAGAAGGTGAAGTGTGTGTCATATGTGAGGCCTAGGATCTTTGGGGATTTGTTTAAAGGAATGAGGGTATTATTTAGTTTTACGTGGGGGTGGAGGGAAGATTGGTGTCTGTCGGTAGTGATAAGAGTAATTGAGGATTTTTCGGGGGAAGCTGTCATTCTGTTTGATTTTAGCCAGGTTTCTAGTTGTTGGATGTATGATTGAGTGAGTGTGGTGGCTGTGGGTATGGAGGAGTTTTGGATTGTGATGGATATGTCGTCGGCGTATGTTATTAGTTTTATGTCTGGTGTTTGTGGGGTGGGTAGGTCTGCTGTGTACAGGTTAAATAATAGAGGGGATAGGATGGCTCCCTGTGGGACACCATTTCTTAGTTTTACTGTTTTTGAAAGATGGTTTTTATTGGAGACTTGAGCTGTACGATCGGATAGGAAGTTGGAGATCCATTTTTTATAATTGTTGGGTATGGGTGAATGTAGGATTTTTTGTATGAGGTTATGTTTAGGGACTGTATCAAATGCTTTGTTGATGTCGATGGCAATGAGTATGGTCCTGTTGGGATGGTTTTTTGTTCAGGCCATTTATTATGTTTTGCGAGATAGTGGTGAGGGCCGTGGTGGTTGAGTGGGATTTCCTGAATCCGTGTTGAAATTGTGGGGTTTGCATGAGTGGTTGGATTTTTGAATGAATGAGTTTTTCTAAGAGTTTGCATAGTGTTGATAGGAGGGAGATCGGACGGTATGAAGATGGGAGGTTTGGGTCTTTCCTGGGCTTTTAGTTTGGGGGTAATTATTGCCTTCTTCCATATTGCGGGGATGAAGTTGTATGTGTATGATTTGTTGTATATTTGGGTAAGGTATGTTGTAGCTATGGGTCCTAGGTGTTTTAGGTGTAAATTTGAGATGTTATCTGGGCCTGTAGCTGGGGAATTTTTGAGTGTTTTGATTCCCTGGGTAGTGTCCTGGTGAGAGAAAGGGGGGTTTGAATTGTGTTCTAAGCGTGTGTGTTTGAGCTATCGTATTATTTTCCTATTGTCTTTGTGGGTGGGTTTATAGGAGATGTTCGAGTAGTGCTGGGCGAGGATATTGCAGTGTTGTTTTGGTGAAGGTAGATTGTTGTTGTTTTCTTTTAAGGCTTCGTTTAGTGTTGGGGGATTGTTTTGGGAGTTGTGTAGTCGTTTGATTACCTGCCATGTTCTTTTATCGTTGGGGTTTGTTAGGTTGTTTTGTAGGTATTCTTTGAATCTGTTTGTTTTGTGATTTGATATTAGTGCTGAGATTTGTTCATTTAGGGTGTTTAGTTGTATGGTGATGTCTGCTGTGTGTGATCTATGTTGTCGGAGCTTGGTTTCTTTGCTTTATAAGGTTGCAGATTTCTGGTGTAAGTGAGGGGTTGTAGTGTTTCCTGTAGCCCTTGGGTATGTATAAGTTGGATGCTTTGTGTATTGTTTTGGTGAAGGAGTTGATGGCTAAATGTAGAGAATGTGTGTTGGTTATTTCTTGTTGAGTTAAATGTGTTTCTATGTGGTGAGTGAAGCTTGTCCAGTTTGCCTTTTTGTAGTTTGTGAATGTTGTTGTTTTCTTGGGGTGTATGTGTTTAGTGACTGTGTATGTGATTATTATGGGGATATGATCGGTTGTGAGGTCTATTTCTGTTTTCCATGTGAGGTTTGTATGAAGGGATGGTGATGAGAAGGTTATATATATATATATATATATATATATATATATATATATATATATATATATATATATATATATATATATATATATATATATATATATATATATATATATATATATATATATATATATATATATATATATATATATATATATATATATATATATATATATAGGCTTTTGGCTGCTGAACTTCCACAGTATCTTGGGAAGCATACATTGGCTCTCGACCGCCTAAGCAAAGTCCTTGCAACTTGTAATAAAGTATGAATAAATTAAAAATATTATTATTATTATTATTATTATTATTATTATTATTATACTCTTAATTTATGAGGCTTAAGTATAAACTTTCCTCTTTTTAACTTGCAAGATAAGAAAGAACATTTTTAGGACATATTATTATTATTCCTATTTTAATTTGTAGATAATTGAAAATCTTATGAACGGTTTAACTGAAGATGGTTCAGAGATATATAAGAAAGAAAAAAGAGAAGAATGTATAAAGGTGTGGAAGCTTAGAAGACTTAAAGTGCTCTATTCTCTTACCAGATGTGCAGTTTCTCTCAAAGTGAGTCAAAATGTTGACTTTAGGTTACCCCCTTTTTTTATTTTTATGAAGGGGTGACATTTTTTTTTTAATTTTTTATTTTTTTAATTACTGAAGGAGGAAAATGTGGCATCAATTTGAGAATTAAGATCTCTTTAAACGCCTGTAAAAGTAAAAGAAGTTTTTTACTCTTATTTCATATTAAAATTAATTTTTGTATTTTAATTAGGATTTCCGATTATCAAGTACGTTATTGCAAGCTTTATTAAAGGAGGATAAAGAATCGACTTCAGGTCTCTTTTCGGCCTTAGGGAGACTTTGCTTAAATTTAGGCGACATTAATTCAGCCCAGGTATTTTTTTTTTTTTTTTTTTTTTTTTTTTTTTTTTTTTTTTTTTAAAACTTATTTTGTTTTTAAAGTAAAATTTATATGTAAAAGGAAAAAAATAAATAATTTTAATATGATTTCAAAGTGTTACGATTATTACATTTGAATTAATTTTACATTTAATTTTTAAGCTTATTGACTGTATATATGTTTACAGGAAGCATTTAAAAAACATTTAGAACACTCTCCAACAGGAGGTAATTACGATCCTGTCCAAGGACTTCTTCATTCTGCTTTTATATCGTGTGCCAAAAATGACTTTGGAAATGCTGCTCAAATACTCGAACAGGCTCATAAAATATCACCAGAAAATCCATTAGTAAGTTACTTCTTTTATTTAGTGTTTATAGAGTAATGTGACCCGGACCTATATCAAGCCTTATGACATACAACATGCAGTGGAATGTAACAACAGTGATTTATCCATTTTGGAAATCTCACCTCCTGTCGAAGAACTATAATTGCTATGACTTTTGTCCTTAATATATTTGCATTTACACTTTGTCCTTTGGGTCACTTGTTTTATTAAAAGTACCATAGGTGTAATACTTTCTTTGAAGATTATATATATATATATATATATATATATATATATATATATATATATATATATATATATATATATATATATATATATATATATATATATATATATATATATATATATATATATATATATATATATATATATATATATGTCCTTGTTCTATACTACTACACTTTATTAGAACCGTCATTAAATGAATGAAATTGTTTTTACTTTGCAGGTAATCAACAACTTGGGCGTGTGTCTAATGTTCGTTGGTAAGATACGCGATGCGATCAGAGTTGTAGAAAAAGCAATTCAGGCTCGACCCGAAAAATTTTTGCACGAAGCGCTCGTTTTAAATCTTTCAACAATGTATGAACTCGAGTCCTCGGCCGCCCAGAAGAAAAAATTAAATTTGTTGTCTTTGGTTGCTGGCCATAAAGGAGATGGATTTAATATAGCTGCTCTTAAACTTCAAGTATAAATTTATAGTTTAGCATATTGATGGTATCAATGAAATATTTGTTACCAGTTTTACTAAATATACATACGTCAATAACCATATTTGCTAAATATCCAGCATTTATCAAATAGTAATAAATATTACCCTTAAAAACTAATTGTCTATCGTGAAATTTATATACTATCAAAGGCTTTAAATTTCATCTTTCCATTTCAATAACTTCTTCCAAGTTTTCTGTCCCCCCTCCCCCCCCCCCAGCACTTTGATTGACCTTTATCTTTTTCTCTGTCCTTCCATATAATAATGAATTGTCAAGTTATCGCTATATTAAAGGTAGTAAAACCAACGGAAAAGTAATTCTAGTAGTTCAGTATATTTTTGGTTTGAACTACTCTATAGAACTAGAAGTTTTATTTATTCAAATTTCTTAATATCGTTATAAAGATGATAATATTTTTCCCTTTATTTATTTTATTAAGTTATTTGAATTAATCTTTTAAGAGATCTGTATTAAATTCACTAATTTATTAGTGTGTACATTTCAGGTTCAATTGATGGCACATAAAATTTATATTTTAGTCTTCTTTATACCTTTTTAGAACAGGTGAATATAACTTTTATTTTTATATTTTTAAAGAAGTATATTCAGATTTTGCTGTAAAATTAAAAATTGGGATTATAAATTTGATTAGGTTTTGCTATATATATATATATATATATATATATATATATATATATATATATATATATATATATATATATATATATATATATATATATATATATATATATATATATATATATATATATATATATATATATATATATATGTTTATTATCATGTTTTTTTCTGTCCTTCTTGCTTCATGATTATTTCTATGGCTGCAGACGCAATGGTGCGGGTTGATGCGGCACACCACTTCAGTCCTGCTGCTGCGAGGTTATAAAAAAATATAAAGGTGCGATGCACAGAGGTCCTCGTCTAGATTGAAGTCATTTTCTAATGGCTTGATATTCCCTTTTTCTGACTTTATTAGGAAATGCATTCGATATTTGAACATTAACTTTTAATGAGGTACTTGGAGCAAAAAAAAAAAAAAAAAAAAAAAATGAATAAAATATTTTTAATATATTACATATTTTAAAGTAAATATCTAAGAACAATAAAAATTACTGCATCTGTACATAAGATTTGACATTTAATTCACAAGGTGATAAAAAAAATAGTTTGTATACTATATATATACACAAAATATTCGCACATTCACCAGCTTTCAACAGCATTACAGTCTTTTTCTTTCCTCAAAGCAAAGAATTTCAAATCGTAGTCAAATCAAATCATACATCTATCTATCTCTCATATATATATATATATATATATATATATATATATATATATATATATATATATATATATATATATATATATATATATATATATATATATATATATATATATATATATATATATATATATATATATATATATATATATATATATATATATATATATATATATATATATATATATATATATATATATATATATATATATATATATCCTTAATATTAATTAAAATTTTAAATTTTGACATTTCAAATTATTTCTAAAAGAGTGATAGTCTCATCATAATACAAACATACCCAAACAATTTTAGTAATGACCGTTTGAAATGTGAGTAAAAATGTTAATATTTTTTGCACTTCAGAAAAACGCAATCCAAAGTTTACAGAAGAATGCTAAGAACAGGATCCTAATAAGATCAAGCCAAAGTTTTGTGAAATAATTGGAATAATATTAAACAAACCACGGATAAATAATAAAATATAGAAACTCTGACAGTATATGAACAGCAAATCACGAAAATTCCCCCAAATGAATAGAGAAATCAATCAGGAGTCCTACAATTTAAATCTTTTTGCATAGGACCCACGTCCTAACAGACTAATAGTATTTGAGAAAAAGAAACAAAAAATACACAAGTTAATTAGTGCTAACGTTATGAATAATTAAAAAAATAATTTGAATGTGTCTAATTTAGAAGGACCCACATAAAATTAAGTATTTGAAATGAAAACTACCAAACCAAAAAGGAAAATTTAAAACTATTCATTTGAATATATTTTTTATATAAATTATAACATAGTTTATGTAAAATAAGATTTGAACAATTAAAGAAATTTATGCATATTTTTTTTTTTTTTTTACTACTACTACTACTGTACATTCCAACTGTAGCCAGAAAAAGTAGCAATGAAAATAAAATCGAGATTGCTCCAAGTAAGAGGCAAAATTTACCAAAATTATCAAATATTGGTAAAATACTTCGTCAATAAATAAATTGATTTTGCTCATCAAATTTTCATTAGAGAAAAAAAAAATTAAAAAAAAGTTTTAAAGACTACGTAATTGTAAGAATGTACAATTTTGCTAATTATATTAGACCAATTTCATGCTTAGAAAACCTATCAAAATCAAATAAAAAAAAAAAAAAAAATTATCAGTAGAATATTAGAAAAGTTGCTCACACAAATGTCATTTTACAACCAATAATCCAAAAATAAAAATAGTCAACCAAGACTGTGAAGGTGGTAATCTTTTTTTGTTGGCTCAGGCTCCATCATTTTTAAAATCATGCATTATCGAATTCAGCACCTGTTCCGGACACCTTTAATACAAATTTTTTTTTTCTCAGCCATACTGTCAACAATGGTTCATTTGTAAATTATATTAAGGAAGATTTTAAAATTTAAAGCTACTGTAACGAAGATTTTGAATAATTATTACAACTAACAAAAATTCACAATCAAAGAAATTTTTGAATTTTCTCTTTTTTTCCAACGTTTATTATTATAATTTTGTTATTTAGTAATCTTAATCAGGATTAAAAAATCACACACACACACACACACACACAAACAACTCAATCACCATTTAATATATATATATATATATATATATATATATATATATATATATATATATATATATATATATATATATATATATATATATATATATATATATATATATATATATATATATATATATATATATATATATATATATATATATATATATATATATATATATATATATATATAGAGAGAGAGAGAGAGAGAGAGAGAGAGAGGAAAAAAAAGTTTAAAAAACACTGAATCTCCGAAAAGTCATTTCAATTTCCCACAACAGAAATGTGCAGTTGATTAATATTTTTTTTATTATTATCATTAAAATTATAATGAAATGAAAAAGAACTTTGAATTAAGAATCCTAGCATGGAACTTAAAAACTTAAAACAAAGGAGAGTACGCCAAGTTCTTTAATATTTATTATTAGAGTTAGCCTTGAAAAGTTTTCTGTGATTTAGAAAACGGATTTTGAAATCGAATTTTTGGACTTAAAAAAAAAAAAAAAAAAAAAAAAAAAAAAAAAAAAAAAAAAAAAATATATATATATATATATATATATATATATATATATATATATATATATATATATATATATATATATATATATATATATATATATATATATATATATATATATATATATATATATATATATATATATATATATATATATATATATATATATATATATATATATATATATATATATATATATATATATATATATATATATATATATATATATATATATATATATATCGCTTCTTTGTGATTTAAAAGTTTAACTTATTATCTCCTTAGTTAATGTTTTACGGCGCTATAAAGGGCCTTTTTTTTTGTAGGTCTATTCCATTTAAGCTCTCTCTCTCTCTCTCTCTCTCTCTCTCTCTCTCTCTCTCTCTCTCTCTCTCTCTCTCTCTCTCTCTCTCTCTCTCTCTCTCTCCTCGAAATCTTCGGGCCAATTGGATGTCCTTTTTCATAATAGTCACTCTCTTGGCTTGAATGGCGCACAGCTAGGTTGGTGTCTTCGAAAAGACCTACGAGGTAGGCCTCGGAAGTTTCCTGAAGAGCCATTACAGCTGAAGATTGGAACCTAAGGTCAGTCTTGAAATCTTGGGCAATTTCTCGAACCCAACGTTGGAATGGCAATTTGTGCATAATCAATTCGGTACTCCTCTGGTAAAGACGGATCAGTCGCTGGTGCAGACTTGCGAGCAACCTTCGTCACCTAATTTACCTAAAATCGAAGTGAATCACTGAAATGTGGGTGGTGGGTCACTTTGTGACCCACAGGTCAGTGATTTGAAATCCCTGACCTGATGCATACCAATGGCATAAATATAGCATATCATTTTTTTGGTAAAATTGTAAAAGTTAGCCTAAACAACTATGAAAGAAAACGTACTCTATTAATATATAGGGATTACTTTTATATATATATATATATATATATATATATATATATATATATATATATATATATATATATATATATATATATATATATATATATATAGTGAAGTATCGGTATCGACCTTTTCAGTATCGGTATCGGCAAATTTTTTTATAAGAGTAAAGTATCGGTATCGGTATCGGTAGTAGTATCAGCAAGTATCGGCATATTTTTAGGTATCGGTATATCGGTATTTTTAGGTATCGGTATCGGTATCGGTAAAAATTTTGGTATCGCTCCATCCCTAATATATATATATATATATATATATATATATATATATATATATATATATATATATATATATATATATATATATATATATATATATATATATATATATATATATATATATATATATATATATATATACCCTTTTCTCTCCAGAGGGAATTTATGATGAGCTCCACTTATGTATGGCTTCTTAAACCTTAGCCTTTGACCAATTCTCCTTTATTGGTTGAAGTTACCAGGTGTACCTTTCGGTGGCTGTTTGCGGAAGTCGTTCATCGGTTTTTGATAAGTTGAATTTTCTCACTGCCAAAGTTCTTCTGTTTTTTAATTTTGACTGCAACACTCCGTGGTTGTCTTTTCAACCTCGAAGTTTTACAACTTTGGACGCTCTTTCAAAATCTAGGTATCCTGAGTTTCACCTCCGATCTAATTTCTGCTGACATACTGTTTTTCAAAAGAGGTGCACTCATTTTTACGAATAGCTCCAAATTCGTGAGTGGTGTTAGGTGGGGGGTAGTCTTCCTAGACCGTATTTTGTCCCACACTCTAACGGAGTCCGCCTCGATCTTTACTGCAAAATTGTGGGACGTACATTTGGGTCTCTCAAGATTGCCAGTTCTGGACACAGGATCCTCCTAAATAATTTATTTCAACTTTCGGAGCATCTTTGATTCGATTAAATTATTATTTTTTTTCCAAGGAATTCTCGTCCTCGTCCTCAAAATCCAACGTTTTCTCCGATTTCTTCACTCCAGAAGAAAATCTGTAAAGTTTTGCTGGGTTCCATCTCAGGTTGGCGTTTGGAGAAATGAGGTAGCTGACAAAGAAGCCAAACTCGCCTCCTCGGTTCTCCGCTTTTCTTCAACGTATCGCCCAGCCCCTTTGCAATAGACTCACCTCCCTAGGGAGGATTCTACGCCGGTATTGCTACTTGAATTTCGGGAAAGATGGCAGTTATTTTGTTCCGTTTCCTCTTCTCCTGTAAACTCCATACAATGAAGCTGTGTCTTATTGACTGGAGGTCCTTCTGAATCATTAACCGTCTGCAGGAGGTTGCTCTGGCTCATCTGGGAATCGGTCACACGGACCTAACCCACGGTTATTTAATGTCGCACAATCCACCACCGAGATGTAGTTTTAGCCACATTCTTCTTCAGTCTCTTTATTGAGTATACTTCGTAGACAGATCTTTCCTCTCCTCCACTCTGTTAAGTTAGGCAGCTTGACTTCTGTTATGGAGGTTTCCTCTGCATTTGGACGTTCAAGCTTTGTTCACCTTTCTTTATCGAACAAAATTAATTCTTCTGTTATGACATTTGACTTATGATTACTGAAGTTCTTTTTTCCTATTGGCAGGACTCGCTCCTGGTTTGGCACTCCAACCAGTAATAGCCACTTTCGAGCGCTAGGGCGACCCTTAATTTACAGACTACTATATATATATATATATATATATATATATATATATATATATATATATATATATATATATATATATATATATATATATATATATATATATATATATATATATATATATATATATCAATACTTCATTGTATATGTATTTGTTTTGCCATTAATTACTTTTCTTAGGAACTAGTTTCCAATATCAAATAAAAAAATTATAATAAAATGGTTAGTCTGTAATAAAGTATACCATAACTCTTTTATATCTGTGATATATATATATTTTTTTTAATTTATTTAGATTTTTTCACTCTCATTCTTCCTATATTTCTTCTCTTCAAGAAAAGAAATATAATTTACATTAAAACTTTTTATATGTATATTATTTTTCAGCTTTGGTTTACTCGCATTGCGCTGCTTGTTAAATTGCGACGATTTTCTTTTGCCGAAGTCGAGTGCGAACCTTTTGGGGATTTAAATTCACCCGATTTGTATTTTGAATTTTATCCAGAAATTTATGGAGGCAAAAAAGGATCAATGGTTCCCTTCGCTTTTAGGTAATTATTGTTATTTTTTGTCATTTTTGACTTACCTATTCAGAGTAGTTTTATTTAGAGTAGTTTTAATGTAGGATTAGCACCAGTATTTTTTTATCATTGAATTAACTGAAAATATACAGTGTAATTTTGTGGCACCTGTTATTACTTGGTCATTGTGTTTTCCATTTTGTTTCCGTTAAATTCTTTTTTATTCTAGTAGATATAAGTAATGGTGATTGACCTTCTTTCAGGCCTCTTGGGGTCACCTTTAGAAATGTAAGAGACAACATCCTTTTGCTTTAGCCCCTCAAACGAGATCCCAGGACTTATTCCTATTTTTAATCGTAAAGAAGTTGACTATACTTTTAATCTAATTTCCATAGATAAGATAGGTACCAACTTCAACTGTGAATTATTATTATTATTATTATTATTATTATTATTATTTTTTTTTTTTTTTTTTTTTTTTTTTTACAGGTTTTGAATAAAAAAATGAGCCACCTTAATTAAGCTTTTTTAACATTGGTTATATAATCATCTATAAAAAAAAGAAAATCAAATTTTAAACCCGTTTCAAATAATAATAATAATAATTTATTAATTATTATTATTATTATTATTATTATTATTATTATTATTATTATTATTATTATTATTATTATTATTATTAATTATTAATTTTAAAAAATTTAATATATTTATATATATATATATATATATATATATATATATATATATATATATATATATATATATATATATATATATATATATATATATATATATATATATATATATATATATATATATATATATATATATATATATATATATATATATACCCCGGTAGAGTGATTGACTCACTTGCTTGGGGATGCCAGTTTGATTTTCTACTACTTAGAAAAGTTTCTCTTCTCTAATAGGGCAATGCCCGTGAGATGCGAACTTAAATATATATATATATATATATATATATATATATATATATATATATATATATATATATATATATATATATATATATATATATATATATATATATATATATATATTATTATTATAGGCTTTTGGCTGCTGAACTTCCACAGTATCTTGGGAAGCATACATTGGCTCTTGACCGCCTAAGCAAAGTCCTTGCAACTTGTAATAAAGTATGAATAAATTAAAAATATTATTATTATTATTATTATTATTATTATTATTATTATTATTATTATTATTATTATTATTATTATACTCTTAATTTATGAGGCTTAAGTATAAACTTTGCTCTTTTTAACTTGCAAGATAAGAAAGAAGATTTTTAGGACATATTATTATGTATTCCTATTTTAATTTGTAGATAATTGAAAATCTTATGAACGGTTTAACTGAAGATGGTTCAGAGATATATAAGAAAGAAAAAAGAGAAGAATGTATAAAGGTGTGGAAGCTTAGAAGACTTAAAGTGCTCTATTCTCTTACCAGATGTGCAGTTTCTCTCAAAGTGAGTCAAAATGTTGACTTTAGGTTACCCCCTTTTTTTATTTTTATGAAGGGGTGACATTTTTTTTTTTTTTTTTTATTTTTTTACTGAAGGAGGAAAATGTGGCATCAATTTGAGAATTAAGATCTCTTTAAACGCCTGTAAAAGTAAAAGAAGTTTTTTTACTCTTATTTCATATTAAAATTAATTTTTGTATTTTAATTAGGATTTCCGATTATCAAGTACGTTATTGCAAGCTTTATTAAAGGAGGATAAAGAATCGACTTCAGGTCTCTTTTCGGCCTTAGGGAGACTTTGCTTAAATTTAGGCGACATTAATTCAGCCCAGGTATTTTTTTTTTTTTTTTTTTTTTTTTTTTTTTTTTTTTTTTTTTTTTTTTGCTTCTAAAACTTATTTTGTTTTTAAAGTAAAATTTATATGTAAAAGGAAAAAAAAATATTCTTAATAATTTTAATATGATTTCAAAGTGTTACGATTTTACATTTGAATTAATTTTACATTTAATTTTTAAGCTTATTGACTGTATATATGTTTACAGGAAGCATTTAAAAAACATTTAGAACACTCTCCAACAGGAGGTAATTACGATCCTGTCCAAGGACTTCTTCATTCTGCTTTTATATCGTGTGCCAAAAATGACTTTGGAAATGCTGCTCAAATACTCGAACAGGCTCATAAAATATCACCAGAAAATCCATTAGTAAGTTACTTCTTTTATTTAGTGTTTATAGAGTAATGTGGGCCGGACCTATATCAAGCCTTATGACATACAGCATGCAGTGGAATGTAACAACAGTGATTTATCCATTTTGGAAATCTCACTCCTGTCGAAGAACTATAATTGCTATGACTTTTGTGCTTAATATATTTGCATTTACACTTTGTCCTTTGGGTCACTTGTTTTATTAAAAGTACCATAGGTGTAATACTTTCTTTGAAGATTATATATATATATATATATATATATATATATATATATATATATATATATATATATATATATATATATATATATATATATATATATATATATATATATATATATATATATAGTCCTTGTTCTATACTACTACACTTTATTAGAACCGTCATTAAATGAATGAAATTGTTTTTACTTTGCAGGTAATCAACAACTTGGGCGTGTGTCTAATGTTCGTTGGTAAGATACGCGATGCGATCAGAGTTGTAGAAAAAGCAATTCAGGCTCGACCCGAAAAATTTTTGCACGAAGCGCTCGTTTTAAATCTTTCAACAATGTATGAACTCGAGTCCTCGGCCGCCCAGAAGAAAAAATTAAATTTGTTGTCTTTGGTTGCTGGCCATAAAGGAGATGGATTTAATATAGCTGCTCTTAAACTTCAAGTATAAATTTATAGTTTAGCATATTGATGGTATCAATGAAATATTTGTTACCAGTTTTACTAAATATACATACGTCAATAACCATATTTGCTAAATATCCAGCATTTATCAAATAGTAATAAATATTACCCTTAAAAACTAATTGTCTATCGTGAAATTTATATACTATCAAAGGCTTTAAATTTCATCTTTCCATTTCAATAACTTCTTCCAAGTTTTCTCTCCCCCCTCCCCCCAGCACTTTGATTGACCTTTATCTTTTTCTCTGTCCTTCCATATAATAATGAATTGTCAAGTTATCGCTATATAAAGGTAGTAAAACCAACGGAAAAGTAATTCTAGTAGTTCAGTATATTTTTGGTTTGAACTACTCTATAGAACTAGAAGTTTTATTTATTCAAATTTCTTAATATCGTTATAAAGATGATAATATTTTTCCCTTTATTTATTTTATTAAGTTATTTGAATTAATCTTTTAAGAGATCTGTATTAAATTCACTAATTTATTAGTGTGTACATTTCAGGTTCAATTGATGGCACATAAAATTTATATTTTAGTCTTCTTTATACCTTTTTAGAACAGGTGAATATAACTTTTATTTTTATATTTTTAAAGAAGTATATTCAGATTTTGCTGTAAAATTAAAAATTGGGATTATAAATTTGATTAGGTTTTGCTATATATATATATATATATATATATATATATATATATATATATATATATATATATATATATATATATATATATATATATATATATATATATATATATATATATATATATTATTATCATGTTTTTTTCTGTCCTTCTTGCTTCATGATTATTTCTATGGCTGCAGACGCAATGGTGCGGGTTGATGCGGCACACCACTTCAGTCCTGCTGCTGCGAGGTTATAAAAAAATATAAAGGTGCGATGCACAGAGGTCCTCGTCTAGATTGAAGTCATTTTCTAATGGCTTGATATTCCCTTTTTCTGACTTTATTAGGAAATGCATTCGATATTTGAACATTAACTTTTAATGAGGTACTTGGAGCAAAAAAAAAAAAAAAAAAAAAAAAAATGAATAAAATATTTTTAATATATTACATATTTTAAAGTAAATATCTAAGAACAATAAAAATTACTGCACATCTGTACATAAGATTTGACATTTAATTCACAAGGTGATAAAAAAAATAGTTTGTATACTATATATATACACAAAATATTCGCACATTCACCAGCTCTCAACAGCATTACAGTCTTTTTCTTTCCTCAAAGCAAAGAATTTCAAATCGTAGTCAAATCAAATCATACATCTATCTATCTCTCATATATATATATATATATATATATATATATATATATATATATATATATATATATATATATATATATATATATATATATATATATATATATATATATATATATATATATATATATATATAACCTTAATATTAATTAAAATTTTAAATTTTGACATTTCAAATTATTTCTAAAAGAGTGATAGTCTCATCATAATACAAACATACCCAA